>CAUYSK010098083.1:0-126868 GCA_963575035.1 Avahi laniger | reverse complement strand
AGGCTGAGGCAGTAGGATCGCTTGAGCCCAGGAGTTTGAGGTTGCTGTGAGCTAGGCTGACGCCACGGCCCTCGCCCCAGGCAAACGCGTGCTACTCTGTCAAAAAAAAAAAAAAAAAAAAAAAAATTCCTGGAAATGTGTCAGCTCTTTTGAAGCAGTATGAATTGGCTTCAATACACCACTGAGAGAGACTGCGTGATAGACTAGATAGATAGATAGATAGATAGATAGATAGAGATAGAACATGTTGTGTCTATATATATACACAATCACAAACAATATAATATTGTAAATTATGCCAAAACTACTGATTATGTTTAAGCCCACTAGGCATAATGCTTCATAGTTCTCCATTCTTCAATTTCAATTTCTAAAATTATAACCTTCCTTTAACATTAATAAAATGATATGAACTTACAAGAAAAGGAAGGAGTTGAAGGCAAGAAAATATAAAAGGCGACCCACAGTGAAATCAAACCTACACAGCAGCCACAAAGAAACAGTTTCAGTTTCTCAAGGAATCCAGAACCCTGCAAGGGACATTGTAAAAGGTCATCCTTTGTAAATATTTTTAACTTCTGCGTTCCAATTTAAACTTCCATGATCCAATTCGTTCAACTATTTTCCTCTAAGCACTAGGTTCATGGGCAATTTAGTCTCTGAATATTTTCTGTGTCATAAATGTGCTTGAAAAGAGGCTTGTGGTAAAAGTAATTTTTACAGAATTTGATGCTTATGCAACCATGATAATTTTATCTGTAAATGCATATATAGACTCACATGCATATATTTACATATACAAATGTCCTCTTTTCCTTTTATTTTTTGTTTTGTTTTGTTTTATTGGAGACAGGATCTCGCTTTGTTGCCTGGACATGAGAGCAGTGGTGTGATCATAGTTCACTGCAACCTCAAACTCCTGGGCTTAAGTGATCCTCCTGCCTCAGCTTCCTGAGTAGCTGAGACTACAGGCATGCACCACCACACCTGGCTAATTTTTCTATTTTTTGTAAAGATGTGGTCTCTGAATTTGCTCAGGCTGGTCTTGAACTTCTGACTGCCAGCAATCCTCCCACCTCGGCCTCCCAAAGTGCTAGGACTATAGGCATTAGCCACCACACCTGACCTCCTCTTTTCCTTTTATAAAATCAAACTGGAGGCTCAACTGGGAAACAGAAATATTTGCACCAAATGGGAAAAGGTGATGTGTTGTGATTGAGTAAAGCAACTGGGTTGTAGTAGAAGCTATGGAAACCTTGCCTAATTCTCTCCAGGGCCACAGCTTGCACACTGTGAATGGAGTCCCCTCTGGCTCCTGTGGAATATGCTTTTATTCAGGCGGGTGTCTGTCGAACATGGTGTGATCCACTCTACGTGAGTTGACTGTCTTGCTTTGTACAATGTTGAGAAACAGGCCCAGAGCTTGTCTCACATGCAAGGTGCATTCACATTATTGTCCAAATAAAGTGGCTTCTCCCAAATCCATTTTTCAAAATAGCTACTGTGCATTCTTCATTTATTTCCAGCACTTCTCAAGCCCCTGAACCCCATCAAACTTCTCTCCCAAGGGAGATTTTCAAGAAGACTACTGGAGAAAAATCTATAGGTTAATAGGTAAATAAAAAATAATAGGTTAATAAACCTATTCTCTGTTTGCTGTGAATACCAGATTCAGTGAGTTGATCATTTATACGGGATTTCAATGTTGGGTTCTTCGGTGGCTTTCTAAAGGGGTGACGTGGTGTAATAGAGCAGGGACAAAGTGGAATGTACCTCAGAGGTGGAACATCTTTAGGAGATTCACAAACCACTATGGGACACTATCAGCAACCGTGCCCGCAGGGAAGCTGGCAGGATCTAGCCCTCCAGTGGCTTTTCATTAGCACCTTGCAATTCCCATTCTTACCCGTGGAAATATCTAAAAAATGAAAGAAGGGCCTTAAAATCCTCAAACTGATGCTATTTTTTTAAACTAAAATGTACAATTTGATTGTAAACAGCAGACTCTTAAAATGCAAACACAGCTTCAAGGTGAGTCCTCTGTGCTCCAATCAGACTGCTGTCCCTGAACACCTTCCACACAGAAACTCAGAAGCCACCACCGGGTGTGAACTATGTTAGCTCTGCCATGAAAGGAAACCCAGAGCACATTACAAAAGGCTAAATGATGCTATTTTCCAAACGGAAGCACTATTGTACATTATGATGTAGAACGATAAAAATAGAGTTAAACCCTAACATTGCAATCTGGTGACTAAGTCGGTATCTTTGTTCCTCGTATTAAAATTTAGCCTTAAATTTAGAAATCCAAAGTAACAGCCTTTAACCATCAACTTTGAGGAAAATGTAAAGCAGCATATATAGACTCTTAAGCCCCCTCCCTGGTGTCGACTACAACATCTGGCACCCAGGAAGTCCAGTTCTAACCGATGGAAATAGATCCTTCCGCCCCTTGTAAGGGGCCTGAACTTAACCCCTGAATCCACTCCTTTCTCACGCCCCAAGATGAGCACCTCATCTTAGACACATTTGAGCTCTTCTTGCTGAAATTTTAGTATCCCAACATAAAAATATACAAGGATGACTCATCACTTCTACCTTTGAACTCCCATCTTTGAGATCAGCTTTTTTTTTTTCTATTGTACGTGTAGCAAAACTTTTCCCCAGTAGCTAATGAATTTAGAACTTTACACAAGACTTCCTTGCATTTTCCTTCTGCCACAGGCTGAAGAATTTCAAAGCCATGAGGACTGGGCAGCAGAAGCCAGAGTCAATCAATTTGTAGCATCTCTGTCTTCTGCCTTCTACTTGGCTGCTTCTTTTCTTAAAACAATGGGGATGTTTTGTTTTGATTTGGGGCTTCCTCGCCAAGGCCATTTTCTTCTTTTTGCCCTTAGCAGAGCCTTGCATGGTGGCATGTTATCTTTGTGAATGAGCGGAGACTCAGAAATCCTTTATCTGACAACTGTGGAAATCATGGCAGTAAACCAGGAACCAGTGACACTCATAACTATGATTATGTCTGATTTTAGCCTATTACAAGTCACATCCTTATGAGAAAAGAATTTTAGGAGCTCTTCTGCAACAGACTGAGACTCAGTGTTTAATTCTTTTATTTTAGTTTGATCTAGGCATATAGACTGAGGACAAAATTAAAAAAAAAAAAAATCTTCCAAATGGCACCAGAATGAAATCCAGTTGCTCTCTTGAACAATCCCCTATTGACATTACCTGTCCCCACCCCTGTTTTTTAAGAGATGGAGAGAGATTGAGTGGGGAAAAGTGAGTGAAGATAATTGTTCCTTTCCTCCACAGAGGAGCCACGCAGAAGAGAGCCACACACATAGGTCCAGCGCCAGGTGACAATCTTTCTGTCAAGCCCCTGCAACATCTTGCACCTTGAAAAACAGAAAAAAAAAGTGGAGTAGGAGAAGATGACACTATTTATCTTTTATGTCTAAATCCTTGCTCCTCGAAATACTGTAAGCTCACGCAGACCACAAATACGCCCACAATACGAACACATAGATCTTGCACAGGTAAACTGTTGATTAAATAAGAACAAAAGTATATTCTTACCTATAGATTAACCAGGGCTAATTTCTTAGAGTTTGACACACTCTGGACTCAAGTAAAAACAATCACCTGACACAGCAACATCTCTGTCCGTCTTCATTCTAGAACCATTTCACACAAGAGATTTTGATATTTAGTATTTTATTTCTGACAACACCTACCTGCACTCAGGATGCAACAGGATGCTCTGCCTTCCTTATTAGGAAATACTGGCCTGTGAGGAGAAAGGTACACTGTATGTTACTACTGTGAGACTGCAAAATTGTTAGTGGGCAGTGTAAAGAGTTGTATCCATTTTATTTGTTTAAATTGCATATAATAACCACTGCCCTGAACATCTATCACTCCAATAAACTTTTCTGCCTGATCTACCATGAAGTATATTGCATCGTTCATTTTTTAATTTACCTCAGAATAAACTCATTAAAGTGAATAACTTAAGGATATGTGCATTTCTACAAGACTTTTATTGGATACACTCATTAGAAGAAAATGTTTTGATTGCATTCAAGAACAGAGAAGCACAACTTTTGCTAGTAATTTATTATGTGCCTTACATAAACCCATTTATAAAAAGAAATCAATTATCGGGAACAGTCATTTAAGCTGATATAATTAGAAATAGCTTAGAGAGTAAGAGCATTTTGAATGTCCTATCTGTGGCATATCCTGTACACCGACCTGAGGTCAGAGGTTTGGTATTTTTGTATAATTCTGTCTTATCTTGTGCATCAGCTGTGTATTTTACGTCAAGGTAAATGAGCATCCTGTCTTTTATGTTAAAGAAATAAATGATTCTTTCAAAGAAGAATGTGATGGCAGTGATTTTAGGTATACAAATTTTATCCAAAATGACTATGACTTCTTCCAAAGCTCCAACTTTTTTTAGCTCCTTAGCGGGTTTTTACTTTAATGCTCTAAAAGGAAAAAACAAAAATCTGTCTATGATGTTTCCTGTACAAAATACAGCAATGTGATTAGTTTTGTGTGAACTTGAGACAAAAACCACAGACTCTGTATTACTACATATCTTCTAATGAGGTGTTTTAATAATATATCATCCGTGGTATAATAATGGATTATACCACATAGTATGAGACCAAAAAAAAAAAAATACCAAGAAATAAAAAAGAGTTATTTTTGTTATTCAATCTATAGCTTAAACAAATAAAATTGTTTAATATATGAAATATAAGGGCTAGAAGAAAATACAGGAGAAAGTAGAAACAACACCTGGTTATCTTGTAAAAAAATTTCATCCCCAAACTGTGCTGCAGAGTGAATGAGGGAGCTGTTTTTACAGAAGAAACAGACTGAATTATGAAGAGATTATTTGTAAAGTCTTGTACCTAATTTTCAGCAGCACATGTTTCCAATGCCCTGTCTTTTCTCTCTTACTGTGAAGTAAGTAGTTCTTCTTCCCCTTCACCCCTCATCCAGAAAGAGAATGCGTTGGAGGCACCAAGGAAGAATATGAGTACATTCACTAGAAAATAAATGGTATACATCAAGGTTTATTATTTGTAAGTCAAGAAAATAGGCAGTACAATATTTGCTTTCTTATCTTTTGTGATGTCTTTATTTACCCTAATTATAAAAATAATGTGATACTCATCAGCAGATGTCAGAAGGAATATTCACCAACAGAAGCAATCATTAATTAAGAAGACTAGAAGTGATGTCTATTTTCTTCTTTATAATAATAATATTATTTGAATTGTTTTTTAAATAAGGGAACATCAATTTTTAAATCAGGAGAAAAATTGATCTAGAGTAAAGGGGGGATACATACATACACGTAGAAAATCTGAAAAACACCAAAAATAATTTAAAACAGCCATCATATCAGTACCAGAATTTATGTGCTTAAAAATCACAAAGAATATGAAACCCTGTATATTTTAAAAATGTAATATTATATTTATTAATTTCTCCTTTGTATCAAAAAGGTGATAATCATCAAATACTTCCCTTGTTCTGGAGTTGACAATAAATAAGAAAATTACCCACCCACCCCCATTCTCCCTCTGTGTCAGTAACCACTATACATTCTCCACAGGCCACATGTCAAATAATTACTTTTTTACCTACTACTTCAAGTAAAAGTGGGGCGGGGCAGAGAGTAATCAGTGGCTGGAGAAAGATGCATAAGGTAACCTCAGTAAGAACAATAGCAAATGTGGTCCTATTCATCTTACAAAACAAACTGGGTTATTTTATTAATAATCATAGAGAAAGAAAGAATTTTTCCAGAAACAAAAGAACTGGCATCATTACATTACAAGCATTAAAAAAAAGAAGGCAGTAAAGGAGGAACAGAAGAGCACATGAAACAGCAGACATAGAAAACAAATAGCAATATGGCAAATGTAATTTTGATCATATCAATAATCACATTAAAGGTAAATGATCTAAACATCCAAATCAAAAAGCAGAGATTTGCAGATTGATGAAAGAATAAAATCCATCTATATGCTCTCTAAAAGAGACAGACTTTAGGTTAAAAGGCACAAATAGATTGAAATGAAAATGATGAAATGAAGACATACCATGCAAATAGTAATCGTAAGAGAACTCTAAGATGTGTGCAACTCCAGACACAGAAAGATTCTAATCTTGTGAGGGAGACAGGATTCCAGATCCCTGGAATCCCACTAAGCCTATAGAAGTCCTACATTTTTGCTTGGGTTGACTTTGATGTCATGCAGATTTTTAAGGACTCATTGACTTCATCCAATCTGTTAGAGGCCTGAATGGAACAAAAGGCAGGTTAAGGGACAATTTACACTCTCGACCTGACAGCTCGAACAGGGACATCAGTCTTCTGTCCTTACACTGGAATTTACACCACTGTCACTCCTGGTTTTCAGGACTTGGAACTTGGACTGGAACTTGGACTAGAATTTACAACATCAGTTCTAGTCCAAGGTCATTTTGCCCAAAATGAAACTTGGATTAGGACAGAATCCACGGAGTCACTCCACTGAGAAGCTTGAGTCTTAAACTGATGTGTAGAAGGACCCCTAACCTGCACAGATTCTGGTTGTAGTGGTCTAAATCTAAGCACCATAGCCCGTGGGCACCCAGGCTGCCAGGCACTTCACAGATACATGCAGTTTGGTCATGTGCCAGGGCTCTAGTTGGTCCTTGACTGGAATTGTGCTGGCTTGTAAAAGCAGCATTGAAACATCTGCAGATTTTCTCTTTAGCTTCCATTTCTCTCAGCTACTGTTTTTGTTTTTGTAATATCTTTCAACTGAATATGTGTGGCATGAATTCATTTAGATACCGTAACTCAGAATGGCATTCCAAAGGCAAGAATGGAAATGTCTCAACCTGGTAAATAAAGAATAGCATCCAGAATTGGCCATCAGACTGCAATTAGTGGAGCTGGAATTTAGCCATGGCAGGGACTCCATCCTTGATAAAATGCCCAGGGCTCTTTAGCTTTGCATGCCCAGCCTCTCCCTTTTCTGTTTCCTTCCTTCCTTTACTTTCAGATGTTTCTATTCTATTTCACTCAAGTACCATCTGTTCTTCCTTTTCACACACTTTTCAGACCCTTCTTTCATTCCTGCCCATTCTGTGTACCTCATCATTACAAGGTGGGTAATTCTGCAGATTCCAATTAGTGTATTGTCTGACAGCAAATCAGTTTTTCCATCTTCTATGATGAACCACTAAATAAGTGGTGAATGTAGCCTTGCGTTGCCAGCATCTTGTCAGAAATTTTTACAAGTTTGAATTCACTATTGTCTGCTGCAGTTGCTTTAAGCAGAATATACACCTTTATGTGAGTATGTCTGAGTGTATACGTGAGCAAACACAGGAATGAGGATTGCTTAGATGGAGACTCATTTGTATTCTGAAAGAGGTATGTGATTAGAACACACAAAGCAACAGTACAGGGAAAGTAGGTAGTTTTGAATGAAACTGATAGGGTTGGGTAAGATGTCCCATTTTTCTACAGGGAGACAAAGAAAGGGAGGAGACTAACATCTGTTGCCTGCCTCCCACACATCAGCCATTAAGCTGGGCAGTTTTCCAATATGCCTTTTAATCCTATTAACAATGCTAAGTGGTGGTATTATTATTATTATTGTTTTACAGATGATGTAACTAAGACTCAAAGGAGTTAAGGAGCTAGTTTGAGGTTATAACACTAGTAAATGGTGATGCTGAAATAAAAGCCAAGATCTATCTGATTCCAAAGCCGTATTCCCCAGGGGCAGGGACTTGACAGTAAGTCACCAAAGAGAAATGAAAACACAGAGGTACGAAACACACATCTATTTTTGTAGTACTTGTAGTATAGAAGTCCTACATTTTTGCTTGAGTTGACTTTAATGTCATGCAGATTTTTAAGGACTCATTGACTTCATCCAATCTGTTGGAGGCCTGAATGGAACAAAAGACAGATTAAGGGGCAATTTACACTCTCGACCTGACAGCTCGAACAGGGACATCAGTCTTCTGTCCTTACACTGGAATTTACACCACTGTCATCCCTGGTTTTCAGGACTTGGAACTTGGACTAGAACTTACAACATCAGTTCTAGTCCAAGGTCATTTCGCCCAAAATGAAACTTGGATTAGGACAGAATCCACAGAGTCACTCCACTGAGAAGCTTGAGTCTTAAATTGATATGTAGAAGGACCCCTAACCTGCACAGATTCTGGTTGCAGTGGTCTAAATCCAAACACCGTAGCCCATGGGCGCCCAGGCTGCCAGGCACTTCACAGTAACACTCAGTAAATAACACTCAGTAAATATTTATTTATTATTGAATAAATGCAGGAATTGATAGACTGTATTAGTCAAGGATCTCCAGAAAAACAGAATCAATAGTGTATATATATATACTATTGAATATATATGGAGGGAGGAGGAGAGAGATTTATTATAAGGAAATGGTAGACATGATTATGGAGGCTGAGAAGTCCCATGATCTGCCATCTGCAAGCTAGAGGCTCAGGAAAGCTGGTGGTATAGTTTCGGCCCAAATCTGAAGGCCTGAGACCAGAAGAACTGATGATATAAGTTCTAGCCCAAATTCAAAGCCCTGAAAACCAGGAGTGCCAATAGTGCAAGTTTCAGTCTGAGGGCAAAAGACTGATGTCCCCGTTCAAGCTGTCAGACAGAGAGAGCAAATTGTCCCTTAACCTGCCTTTTGCTCCATTCAGGCCTCCGACAGCTTGGATGAAGCCCACTCACAGTGCCCATCTGCTTTACTCAGTCTACCAATTCGCATGTTAATCTCACTCAGAAACACCCGGACAAACATACCCAGAATAATATTTAACCAAATATCTGGGCACCTCATGTTCCAGTCAAATTGATACACAAAATTAATCATCACAAGTCTGTCATTGTCAACTTAGCACCCATACACATCACCTTAAACCATAGTTAAGCTCCAAATAAAGACAACAACAAGGTCACAATTTCACCAAATATGATAAAACTACCTTGCATACAACTAGAAATGTACTAGCCCCTTCCCCAGAAGAGGAGGTAAAGTCCCTGAGTGATGTTGACTCTTCTCTTTAATGTCCTGTAACTGAAATACTATGATGTAAAATTAGTAATACTGAATTATGATATAAATTCAGTACATCTGATATTACATGATAAAGGATAACAGAAGGAAAAAACAAAGATATTTGCTTATTATATTTAAATATAAATGCTTATATTTAAAACATAATCATATTCTAAGCAAAATAAGGAGGATTATTCATAACAATTACAATCCTCTTTTCTGTAACCAGTCACATGGTCATAGCTGGTATTTATAACTGCCTCCCTCCACTAACCATTCTGTAATCCCTTTGCCATCAGCAAGCACCTTAGCTGGTCATGGCTCTTTACCCAGTGGAGTGACTCAATTCTTCATTCCTGAAGGGTCTGGTGATTCTGGGCCATTCATAGTCCTTCCTGGATTAAGTTGTAGTTTTCCATTGATCTTAATCACAAGGCATGGTAATACTCAAAGAGGCCCTAAGGGATCTCTTGTATTTCAGGCAATCTCTGCCTTACTTCTCTTGTGGAGTAGCAGTCCAATTTCTCCTTGGTAGTAAGGATCAATCACCTCACCCAACGTAGTATCTCCCTTCTTTGCTGGCTGATTCAGAGGCATGAGAAGCTCAAAGTGGCCGGGTACCAGTCTTAATTTCCAGTTACTGTTGTGTCTCCTGGTGGAAGTATTCTTCCCATTGAAACTGAGATGAGACCTCCAGGCCAGCAGAGCATAACTTCTTGGGAACAGAAGAAAAAAATTTGCTAGTGGGTCACTAGAGGCAACAGTGAATGGTGCCACTCCAATTTCCACCCTCGATTCCTGGACCCACAAATCCTGGCTAAGGGAGAAACAGCACCATACATTGAACTCTAATTCCAAGCATGTACAGACTTGTAGAGAACCTTGCCCTGCCTGCTGGTGTATTGTCACCTTGCTGCTGCTATGACTGAGTCTTTCTAAGGACATTCCACTGTTCCACCAAGCCAGCTGCTTCAGGATAATGGAAAACATGGTAAGACAAGTGAACCTGTGAGCCTGAGTCCACCGCTGCACTTATTTTGCAGTGAAGTGAGTTCCTCAATCAGAAGCAATGTCATGTGGAATACCATGACAGTGGATAAAGTTTTAGAAAGGTTTATTTATCCAGCTCATTTATGTATTTTTGACAAGAAAACTATGAACATACAGAGTGGTCGCTAATCATAGACCCATAGATTTGGAGGCAATTTAAAAATCACCCAGTACTGGAAACTTATTTACAATATCCCTGCCAGTGTGACGCAGGCTATGCTTGGGCATTTCCTAGCTTGAGGTCCTCACCACTCCAGCTTTAGTTTCTGCTCTGCTTCTGAAAAGCTCTAATTATTCAAAACTATGTCCTTATATTTCAAATTCTAATATTAGCTGTGCATCAACAATGTATTTATCTAAGTCTTCTTTGACCTATTAATTATATCTTAAAATAAGAACTTCCATAAACTTTCTACCTATTAAGCAAAGTACTACTTAATTGTTCTGTTTCCATATTATTATAATATCTAAAATTGCCTCTCCAGCTAATATCTCTCAATGTATTTAGCCTCTACCAACTGTTAGAACTCTCAGACCAGTGTTTTCACTTATACAAAAATATCAGGATTTTTACTGTATGATTAACTATTATAAGAATCAAAATAACATATAACAGTGCAAACATAAAATAAAGCATAGTTATGATACATTTTATGTCTAATAATCTTTTCTCACAATAACAATACAAGTGGATTCTCAGAATTATCAAAGTTTTCAAGATGAAAGAAATGTAACTTGCAAAATATATGACTATTAATAGCTTATATATGGTGCTGGTCAAAAAAAATACTACTAACTTCAGATCTTAGATCTTTATATTATTATTCTTATGGGCAAAACATTTTAAATAAAATCTATTTCAACATTAGCAGGCTTGCTGAAATCTTTGACAAAAATTTAAAAATGCCAAAAGATTTTAAAATAGTGTTTATATATGGGGAATTGAGGCTTTGAAGAATTCCATATCTAAAAATGCCTTTAACATTTTTCCAAAGTTTTAAATAATATCAAAACTATAATACTCAAATATTACAAATCAAAACATTAAAACAAATCATCTTCCATTTGCATAAAAAGTATAAATATTTTCACACACATCTTCCAGAATAAAAGAACTATCTTGGATAAATAATAATCTATATAGAGATGTATTTGGCTTTATATAACAGAAAAATCAATTTAGAGTGGTTTAAAATTGAGTGTAATTAAACAAATTGTGATATAGCCACAAAATGGAATACTACTCAGCCATAAAAAAGGAATAAACTACTGATACTCAACAACGTGGATTAATCGCACAAACATTATGTTAAAGATCACATAAAAGACCACATGTTGGATGATTTCATTTATATGCAATTCTAGAAAGAGCAAAACTATAGTGAGAGAAGGCAGAAAAGTGGTTGTCTGTGGCTGGAGTTGGAGGAGAGGATTGACTGTAAAGAGCCATGAGAGACCTTTTACAATAATGGAAAAGTTCCATATTGTTTCATATTGTGATTGTAGTGACACTTACCTGACTATATACATTGTCAAAATTCTTCAAATTGCATGCTAAAAATTAGTGAATTTGATTGTATAGAAATTATACCCCCAACAAAGGTGACAAAAGTAAGACAAAGAATTTTAAAGAAGAAATAATAAGTACCTAGACATTTACAAAAAATCTCCAGCTCAAAGAGGGACAATGAACCTGAGCAGTCACCATTCCCTCAAAAAGATATCAAAAGATGCTTTTTATCAGAGGGAAATTCTTTGGAAAACGTTTTCTGCAGAGCTGTTAGTTAAATGTCAACTCCTGAGCTCTTTCTCAAGGAAGTTCTACTGCACAGAACACTATGATGTCTCCCTCCTCTGAATTCCAATGGTAATTACAGCCTGCTGCAGTCCTTATAGCCCTAAATGGCATTTTAATATTATGCATACGCGTTTAGTCACATGTACCTATTCCAGGCCCACCTGAGGGTAAAACTGGACTCATATTAACAGTTACAAATATCCTTGGATGTATTAACATTTTTTTTCAGCAAACTACAGTTTCCCTACTCCTGGCCCTTAAAAATAACCCCCCTCCAATTCTTTCTGGAAATCCCCAAAGGGCTGTCTCATGCTCATGAACATCCCTTCTTGGTTATCCAATGGTGTCTGCCATTTTATACCTCTGGTTCTTTCTCCTGGCATCTCCGGCTGCTGACACCTTGAACACAAAGATGCTGTGTTGTCTTCTGAAATGGGGATGAGAATACCTTCCTTCTGCCTCTATATTACTCTCAGTTACCCTGGTAGTCTCACTCCTATAAATAAAATTCTTTCCATTTTAGCTCACCAACAGGAGCCGGGCCAAACACTTTTCTGTAATCAAAGCAGTCCCTCCTTTTAGATGCTGGGTCATTGCTTTATCTGTCTTCTCCATTAAGGTAAGTTCATCTTTCATGAGGCTCCTCAAGACAGAATGCAACTTGACTCCCAGGGAATTCTCCCACTAATGCTCCAGACCTGCACAGACAAAGTCCAGGCAGAGGCCCTTATTGCATGAATATGTCTTACCCACTAGCTGACCATCAGCTTCCTGAGGGCAGGTTGCATTGCAGTTCTGTCTCCCCCACACTCTGCTTTCTGTGCAATAGTTGGCCACAGCAGGTAGGAAAGGACTGTTCCTCCCAGCACAGAGTTTGAAAGTTGGCTGAAGGCAAATGAGAATGCACACCAGATTTTCCCAACAAATGTTGATTGGATTGCATTTGATGACATTACCAGGGAGGTATCCTTGGACTGATAGAAATAATAGAGCAAGAGAGACTACTTCAGACACCCTAGAGGCTACCTAACTCTCCAGTGAGGCATTTTGTTTTTATGTTTAAATATTATTTTCACTGATTATAAAAGGAAACATCCGTTCTCTTCCATCAGTTTCTAGGCAAGGTGGCCAAATATGCTTAGATACATTGAAAATGCCTTTTAAGCAAGTGATTAAATATGAAGAATTAGTCTCTCTTCTTTCCTTTTCCTAGACATTGTGACATTAATATAAGCATTTTGTCTCCTTAAATTACATCCTAAGGCCCATTTCCAGCGCAGCTCCTTCCTGGATGGCTTCACTGTAGCCAGACTTTACCCTACTTGTCTCCCTCTCTAGAGATTCACATTTTCTTTTTAACCTGAATTTTTCAAATTTCAAAGTCATACTTATTTAGATATAATTTATATGCAACCAAGTTTATCCTTTTCAAGTCAATATTTCTACGGGTTTTGAAAAATGTACACAGTCACAAAACCACCACCACAATCAAGATATAAAATATTTCTATCACCCCTAAACATTTCTGCATGCCCCTTTGGTCAACTTCCTCCCCTCATCCCCAGCCTCTGCAGCATATCTGAGCTCTGTCCCTTTAGATTTGCCTTTCTTGAGATTGTCATATCCATAGATTCTTAAATTATACAGCCTTTTGTATCTGCATTTTTTGTTTAGCATAATGTGTTTGTGATTCATTCATGTCATTGCATATATCAATTGTTTATTCCTTGGTATTGCTGATTAGTTTTCCATTGTACAGGATATATTTTATGATTAGTTTGTTTTTTTATCTTTAGTACTTACGTGAGTTGTGGGTGGGAAGGGACTTTGTAAATATCACAATTGGCTTTTTTCATTTTGTATTTTCTATCAGACAATATGGTTCTTGAGAAAGACTCATGTCTACTATTGAACACATTTACATGCCTTGCATTGCACAGACAGAAATGTACTCGGATCCTACATCCTGCATAAATGACCTACTACAATTGATATGACTCTTTTTCCTATAAAGGAGTTTTGAAGAGTGTGATTGGGGATTTTTTATCATTTAAGTTGTACCATTTAAATATTCACTGTTTATTATATGTTAATTACACCTCAATGCAGCTGTTGAAGAAAAAAATACAATCTATATTAAAATCTTATACTTAAAATAAATATATTAATATGTAGCAGGGGTTTGTGCTAGGGCTGGAGCTAAGATTTAGTCATATGTGTCATGTGGAATTAGGTAGTTTGGGAAGGCAGAGAATGGAAAAGAACAGAGCCAAATTGCAGGGAAATACGGTGGAAAAATTTCGAGCCAGACTCAGAAACACAGCCGAGGGCCAGGAGGAAGCAGCGTTTCTGGGCATACTGTGGAACTCTCATTTGAATGCTCAGTGACCCAGCTATCCTGGAGGTATGTGTGCACCCTGGGGGTGGGGTGGGAGGAATGGCTGCGGGTAAATCTCATCAGGCCATGTAACATATTAGGGCATAGTCAAGCCTTTGGGGAATCTCTCTAAGAGAATGTCAGTCTGAGGGAAGGCAGGACTCTCCTCATTTTAAGGCACAAGGACATCCAATATCATCACAAGTTGTGGAAATGGACTGGGCTCGACACCCATTTAGAGATGGAGAAGAGCATGGGCCTCAAGCAACAGAGGCCAACAGCAGCCAGGACTGAGCCAGCACATCAAGGAATAGTTCAGGAGTTGAGGGCCTGTCTTAGCCCATCTGTGTTGCTGTAACAAAATACCACAGACTGGGTAATTTATAAAGAACAGAAACGTATTCTCTCACAGTTCTGGAGGTTAGGAAGTCCAAGGTCAAGTCACCAGCATCCAGTGAGAACTTTCTTGCTGCATCCTCATGTAGCTCAAGACGGAAGGGCAACAAGGAATCAACCTCCCCCCATCAAGCCCTTTTGCAAGGGCATTAATCTATTCGTGAGGGTGGTGTCCCCACCTAAATACCTCCCAAAAGGCCCAGCCTCTCAACACTGTTGCACTAGGGATTAAGTTTCCAACATCTGAGTTTTGGGGGATGTATTCTGACCATAGCAGGGCCATGCCCTGTGTATACAAGTGGGAACAGTGAGAGGAGAACATCTGGGCATTTGCATGAATAGGACCTCACTTGTACTCAGAGACTGGTGAGGCTGACAAATTTTAGTTTACAAAGGAGTGAAAATCACTGTTGGGTTGCAGTTTGAAACGTTTGTTCTTGGTGGGCTCATGGCTGAAGAATGGCCAGACATACCAAAGTAAATCAAGCACAAAAATGAGGTTTATTGAGGAGAAAATGATAGGATTATAGAGCAAGAACAAGATATAGGTTTACAGGGTGTGATACATACGCCACAGATGATGACCACACCCACTGTCATAGCAAAAGAAAGAGCTTAGTTATGGTCCGGGTCTTGTTTTATAATGTCCAGATAGGGACCTCCCAGTGGTTCAGACATCACCATGGAACCACTTTGATTGAACAGCTAGGAGTTACATGACCTGAGTCTTACTACACATGCGGATCTCCCATGAGCCTCACTGAAATCCCATTTGAGGGGGATAAACCGTAACGGCACCCACTTTTGTCCCTATGAGACCCAGAATCCCTCACTATCTACCTAACATCACTACCTCTGTGTATATGTCATGGGACAAAAATATAAGAATAAAATGAACTGTGTTACTGTAGCACACCATGTGAAAACTGATGGCTTTAAGGGCTTTAAAAATGTTAGTTTCCCTCAAAATTAAGCCTTGAAACACATTCATTTACCTTCACATCTAGAAATGTTTGAGGATACAAGCCACTTCCCATATAACTGTACTTTAATAAAGGTTCATACTGAATCTAAAGAAAATGTGCCTAAATATTCTGTCATTCCAATGTGAATGACATAAACCAGACTGAATTTCCATATTCTCTGCTCATATATAGTATATGATTTCAGCGAGAGCAAGACTCTGAAGACAGTGTTTGGTAATGAGATTTCAAGCTCTCATTGAGGACCACCACTGAGGATAGTAAGTATTGATTCTTTCCACAGTGCTTAGCTCATTACTTTGCACATGGTAGATGCTAAATAAATGTTAAGTGAACAAAAAGTTACAAAAGTGAAGTTATTGCAAGATTTTCAGTTTAATCCAAGTAAAGAATCATGTTAGAAATTACAAGAATTTGTGAGAAAAAGAAGTATAAAGTCTGGAATAGAATTATGCAGGGAACTTAGAGACAAATATTAGAAGACCACAAAATGGGTCAAAGTTTGGAAGCCAGGAGTTTTAGCTATTGCTTGCTAGGAGTTTTAGCTATTGCTTGCTAATAAGGCATACTAGGGGATATGGAAGCAGAGAAGATTTATATCATGGTTCAGACTGAGTGAGATTCCTGGCAAAACTGAAGTTTAAAATCTTTTTAGGCTCTCTCAATTTCACTGATTTCATTCTTTTGATGTGCAAACAAAGCTCACTGGTCTGTTAGTCAAATAAATGCTAATGGTAAAATTGGCTCTGTTTGACTTTTTGATGTTAACATTTGAAATGTGTTTCCATCTAAAAGGAGAGACTCAGCCTGAATGGTACAATCAAAATTACCTCAAATAAAATAAGAGTTAATGTCACTTGAGATGCACTAAAAGTTAAATTGCAAAATGGCTGAGAAAGAAGGGACCTGGGCTTCAGAAAAGAATTGTAGCTACCTAAAGAACCAAAGATTGTGCATTCTTGACAGAGAACTTTAAGAAAAAAAATTCATCTTGAGTGGTCTTATGAGTGTGTCAAACTGAAGAAGACCCTCTACTGAGTTAAAATTGGGTCTTATAGAATCCATACTGGAGACAGGCCATGGAGAACTAAAGGTACTTGCAGGTTGAAGTTATGGGCAATGGAAATGACAAGTAATTAAAGTGGAAGCCAGTCCACAGAGAGGAGAACAGAGCAGGTATGCACAGAGAAGCAAAGCCAAGAACTCATATGTTCCCTAAAAGTTGCAAAGAAAGAACTGGGTTCTTGTCTTTAGTTTCCACTTTAGGTACCTGAGACTGGACTATAATTCATGTCTTTGGGTTCTCAGAAATTTCCTCATATCCTTTTGATGAGCTATTCTATTTCTTTGGCTAGTTTAAGTAAGATTGATTCCTACCCTTTGCCAAAATATAACTGATGTCTAACTGGAATACCCAAATTTTCCAGAGAAAGCAAAGTAGCAGACAACCATAAGCAGTCTTGATTCCTCATACAACACATTTCTTTAAAAAAAAAATCTAAAATACATATGAACAATGTTTCTCCATCATTAAGCTTTTCCATATTCTAAGAGACAAACTTCTTAATTTCTTCTCTGTTCAGGTTTATCTTAACAAATTAAGACATTAGTCATTAGTTGAACAAGTAAGTTTATTTTTCAGTGGAACAAACATTTATTGAACATCAACTTTGTGTCAAGCCCCATTTTAAGAACTGTGAGTAAAGGAAATTAATAAGACATGTTCACCATCCTTAGGGATTTCCCTAAAGAAAGAGACAGATTTGTCTTCAAGGTAATCTAGTACAAGGAATAGAAACCTGATCAAACTAGCTGAAGAGAAAAAGAGAAACTATTAGAAAGGATGATACAGGGACATTTCATGAAATTCAAGGTAGGAAGGGCAGCCAGATCTCACACATGACTGCAAATAAAAAATAAAAAAAGATAAAAAACTAAAGCAATCTCTGTCTCTCTCTTGTGTGTTCACACCTCAGTTTCTTGGTCTCTTGTCTCTGTATCTATTTTCTATGAATAGTGCAGATTGTTTTTTTTATACTCATTAAAGAAAATGGTCGTCCCAAGTGAACATCCCAAATCCACTAGTCCAGGGACCAGCAAAGACTCTAGAATCTCTATACTCTGAATATAAATCCATGGAGGAAAGAATCTGATTTATCTAGCTTGGGTCAGTGTCTTCCCTAGTGCCTGGGAGGCAGGACAGGATCATGTAACTTAATAACCTCTAACGGGGAATAGTGGACGACCCTGAGAAAGCCTATGGGCAGAGCTGGCAAATGACTTCACGTGTCCACCCCACACGTGAAAACATATAAGGACAGTCAACCCTAGTAGTGCTAGAAGTATGAATAAAATGCATAGGTGTATTGATGGGACCAGTAAGCTGGGGAATATATTAATAGAATTATTTTATTATTATTTATTTGTTTTGTTTTATAAGTTGAAAGTGTCTCTTTTATTCTTGGGAATTCTGTACCTCAGCCAGTGCCTGGAGAGTGGGTGAGTCAATCTCAATGAATCCTGAGCTTTACTCAGCCATGTCATGGATTTCCTAGTTAACATGTGAGGAGTCACTGCTTCCTTCCTTTCCAATTTTCTAGGACTTCCATAGAATGTCACATTCACTACCCTTTTCAGGTGTAGGGAGAAGAATATGGAACTGTTAGGAACTTCACTTCAATATAGGAACTATTTATTAGAAACATTTATCAGATATATGAATAAACTCTTGTGATACAAACCTAGAAAATTTCAGAGATCCAGCATTTAAGTGGAAATGTAGAATATACACATATAACTAAATTCAAGATACACTATAATACAAAAAAAGGATTATTGGGGGGAAAATAGGAAATCTCAGAACTAAGAAAGAAGAATAATTAGTTCTCAATGAAGGGGATAGGAAGGCTGGGCACATAATATAAAATCTGACTGGAGCCTTGAAGTAAACTTTGAAGAAATGGAGAAAAAGGAGAAAGCCATTCTAAGTAGAAAAATAGCAAAGGAGTTAGCAAGGAAGAATGGGAGAGGCAGGCCAGTTGATAGGTAAATGTGGCCGAAATGTAGTATGCAAGAGGGAAAAATGGTGAGAGAGACCGCAGAGATGAGCTGGGGCCCAGTTGTGAGCTTAATCTCTAAGGTGCTTGAAATTCATGTGAAGACATCCAAAAATTTTCAGCATATCCATCCTGCATTTTAGAAAGATAACTGTGACAACAGGCATAGAGGGCGGATTGGAACAGGAGAAGAGGAAGCACAGACAGATTACTTGGGAGACTTGTCATTGTGGTGAAAGAAACAAGAGAGATCAGAAGGAAACACTGGAAAAAATTTATCTGAGCCCCCTCCTCCTACAAAACTCTCCTTGAGCTAAGAGAGGGAGAAGAGGGAAAGGCCTCACTCCTTCTCTGAGCTCTTCTCAGAGTGTCTCTGATCTCTGGATGTCTCAAGACCCTTTCAAGTGGTCAGTTAGGTCAAAACTATTTTCATAACAATACTGAGATATTATTTGCTTTTTTGACAGTGTTGACATTTGCCCTGATGGTGCAAGAACAATGAGGGTAATGGAAAGCACTGTATTCTTCACCACTGGACACTCTCAGAAACAGAGAGAGAAACGAGGACAGGGAGAGGCCAGTAGATCAATGAATTTTAATGCCACAGACTAGTAAAAGTTATTGATATGGTTTCAGATTTCACATTGCAGCTAGTCTTTAAGAAACGACCACCTGTTGAGTTTTCGTGTGGTATCGGAGGATTACCCAGAATTGTCTCCTGTTTTTCCAAGTGTACATGTGTGTAGCACCCGATTAATCCACATAATTTGACCAAAACCATGCTGAATGCAGAAGCAGATATGAGACTCCAAGTGTCTATTTTTTTTTACTTAGTTAGATATTTTATTGACATACGATGAGTAATTTATTAAATAAGTAATTTATTATAATTTGTTAGTGAATATTATATAATTACTCATAAATTACATATTTTTAAAGCCAGGTATTTAAAAAATTGATAAAAATGTAAAACAATGACACTCTTATCTCATGAATTCTTTTCTTTGAGGAAATATAGTTATTTTTCATAAAAATATGTCATTTATGTTAATATGTAACAGCCTTATTATTAAAAGACTGATTGTGTAAAGGGCTCCTGAGCCCAAAACATTTGAGCAGCCCTGGCTTAAACTTTCTAATTCCTGCTGAGAATGTGGTGTCTAGCACAACTACACCTAGGCATGGTAACTACTAGCAGAAATGAGACAGGGGTTCTCAAGCTGTTTTGTCATGTGAACTCTTTAGGCTCTTAAAATTAATGGGAGGCATTAATGGGAGGTTTGATCTCTGTTTCTTAAAAGTTTTGCCTGGCTCTGGAAAATTATAGCTCCTGATTTATTCTGTCCTGGTTAGCTCTGAGAACAAAAGCAAAGAAGGATGCATTTTCCTCTCCAGCACCCGGAGACAAAGCACAAATTCCTGTCTCACATTAAGGGAACTATCCTGCCTCCCAAACAAGGGTCTGTTCCAAACACTTACTCACATTTCAGTGAGTCAGAAGGAAACAGACAGATATTCATCTCCCTGAAATCTGGCTGATTTCCCACAAGACGTCTGTGAGGAGCGTCGAGGTTGTGTGTCAGGGTTAGCGAGTAGCCAGCTAAGAGCTCTCAGGTGATAGCTGGAGTCTTAGTAAGCAGGTGAGTACCAAAGACAGGTCAGAAAAAAAATGCCTTCAAGTGTTTGTCAGGATTAGTAAGTAGAGTTAGTAAGCCATAGATAAGAAAACAGGAAAGAACCTGGGGTTATACATTTTGGGTTCAGAGGTCCTCAATTTTAGGTCACGATCATGAGCAGTAACATCTGATGACTGCCAATTTAATACTCCAAAAATTCAAGACTTCGGCCCTACCTATGGTGAATAAAAGCGTTTGATTTTCACTGATTAATTAAGCCCTGCTCACACTGAGCCACTTTGCTTCCTGGTGGCAATATCCCAGACATCCCACCCAGCTCATAGCAGCACTCCCACCCCGTGCAGATCGGGAATGGTGATAACAATAATGATTAGACGGACAACTCCTTAAGCTTAATTTATGAAAACATTTGCTTACTTCACATAAGCAGTCATTGAAAGAATTCTGGTTTCAGCAATGTGCTGGGAATTTGTGGGTGAGTTTTAGGATGAAAAATAAGATTTAGAGAAGAAAAGTGAGTATCTTATTTCTTAGGTTTGTAAGTAAAAATCTCACAGGTAGATTTCTCTTTCCAGTTCTGAGACAGAAATCATGGAAGGAAATGGTCACGATGTGATATAGACAAAGAGCAAGAGTCACCGATCGTACGTACATGGGCTCTCACCCTTCGCTCTGTTCTTGAGGTAAATCTCCTAAATTCAGTAATTAAACGAGCTCTTTATTATCTTGGAGGAGAGGAATGAATGATGATCTCTCTCTCTCTCTCTCTCTCTCTCACACACACACACACACACACACACACACACACACACACAGGGCGCCCTTGCAGCAGGTATTGCTTAAATATCACCTCGGATAATTATAACTTGTGAGCAGATCTTCTTTCCTGATGAGTTACTTTCTAACCTGGTAATTCTGCGCTTATTTTTGTCCCTTTCTCCGCCCTCTCAGGAGAGACAGAAAAAGCGACGCACCGCGCGGCCCCCAGGAACTGCGTGCGGTTTAGCTCGCGGCTCCCCCTGCCAGGAGCCCCGGCGGCGAAGGGCTGCGGAGGCGCCAGGGGTCTCCCGGGGACCTGGGGGTTCTCCTGCTGGCCGACGACTGGCTGTGGGGGGCGGAGAAGAGACGGGGCTGGCGCTTTTCCGTCGGCTGTGCCCGGCCAGTCCGGTGCAGGACAGGAAGCGCCGCCAGGCGCGCCGTCCCCATCCCCACCACCTGCAGGATGCGGGGCCGGGCCGAGTGAGCGAGTCAAGGTGCGGCCGGGGGTGTGGCGAGGGAGGTGCAGCCGCGGGGCGCGGGCCGGGGCTGGGCGGGGCCCGGGCAGATCCGGAGTTTGCCCCGGCGGGAGGGCGGGCCGGGGCGGGCCCTCGGCGCCCCAGGAGCTGCCGGGCGACTTTCCCTGCTCTCACCCGAGCGGGGGAGAGAAGCCCTCTGCACAGCTTCGGACAGTCTCCGGGTTCTTGTGTCTCTCAGCCAAGGCTATCCTCTGCAGACCCGAGCAGCTGCGGCCCCCAGGGCAGACCGAGGATGGGGCCAGCACAGCCAGGGGGCGCGCCGCTGCTGCCGCGGCTGCTGTTCGCGCTCAGTCAAGGTAAGCTGGAGTGTGCTCGGCATCGGTGCCGGAGGGACCTGCGCGGGTCCGGGGGGCGTGAGCGAGGGATTTGGAGGACTAGGGACCTGGCGGCGAGAGTCTCCGCTTGGATTCCACGTGGCCCCGGCTCCCAGCCATCCGCAGCTGGTTGGAGAACCCTCCCAGGCCTCCCGTCCCCATAAGGCGTGTCTCACCCCGCCTGTTAAACACCCTCCAAAGAAGCACCTTCCAGAGTCACCTCAACGAGCGCTTTGGTTTTAGGTATACACACACACGCACGCGCATGCAGGAAGGGAATGGGGATTAGTGGGTGTCCTGGAGATCGCGAGTCCTGCAGCCCAACTTGCCCTGGCTCACACAGGTGCCCTGCCTGCCAGCGACCGGGGGAACCCGGAATCCAGTGCTGGCCGGCAGCCCGCAGCTCCCCAGCGCGATGCCTGGTGGCTTTACAGAAGACTCTGAACCCCAAATGCTTATTTTTCTACCCAAGGGTGTGAATAATGACCCCGTTTCTTAGTTCAGACGAAGCGCTGGTGTTTCTCTTCCCATAGGGTACATGGAATAAACCAAGCGTCTCTAAATACTTGGCAGAGGGAAATTCTTCCTTCCCTTCTGCCTTCCTCTTACTGTTGTAACATCATATATTCAACGAATATAAGTTAAGGCCAGGAAAAGTTCTTCCCACTTTCTTGATCATAGATGCGGCATAGAGAAGTAACTGGAGCAGCAGCTCCAACTGCAGTGCCGTGCTAGCAGGGCCCGCCCACCGCCTGACTTCTTTTGCACTACGTGGGAAATAGGTTTGGGGGTGGGGAGCTATTGTGTGACCGTACCAAGTATTTGAGTACGTTTCCCCCAGCCTTTATGCAGAGCCTAAAGTGTGCGTAAGTTTAATAACTTCGGTTTCCTTGGGGGGAGAAGGAGTCACATTTGTACCTTGTGGTTGGAACAAACATCAAAACAAAAAATCATCTCTGATTTTCAAGTGCTTTTTTTTACAAAGAAGAGAAATATTTTCTAAGCTGTCGTCCTTTGAGGCTGACATTTCAGCCAGTTACTATCTTTAATGTGGAAGAATCCTAGTCCATGTCGACCTTGTGGCGTTTTGTCTAGGTCGCAGATAAGAGAATTAGCACTACCATTCCCACCCCTAGCAAATAATGGACATCCTTAGGTTTTCTGTCTAACCTATATGTGGTGCTTCATAGATATTCTCTCCTGCGGCTGTTGTGAGGGGCCATCAACCCTAATCTAGGAGTTTCAGATAAAGTTGGATTGGACATTGAAAATCAGTCCCTGGAACACCACAACCTTCCTAAGAGCTAATAGAAATATAAATCTGAGCTTTTCATCTCTCTCTAATTACCCAATATTAAAAGAAGCTATAGAAACATAACATCATTTTCTTACCATTGAAGTGTTGAGGCTTGTTCTTCAAAGAGCGGTGAGAAACACTTCAGTGGAATGTGTTGCTGCAAGGCATGAAGTCAAGTACAGAGATTCAACCTGAAGTTGCTTGCTCTGTGCAAGCAAAAGGAGATGATTTAATATGACATCTGTAAAAATATTTTGTGTATTTATTCCCTCCTCCTGCTCCAGTCATTTGTATACTAAAGGAACAGGTTTTCTCTTAATTATAATGAAGCTTTGTCATTGTGATATCAATTGAGAATCATAGGGAAGCAGCATAATTTTTTGATACCATCAGTATCCAAGGTTAACATGAAAATTGAAATGTCCAGCTCAGTAGTATCCAAAATTTTTTATGACATTACCCCATTTGTATAAAATTTCTAAGCATTCATTATTACACACGCTTATATATTAATAGTTGTTTATAAATTATATGCATATGCAGTTATATAACATAAAGATAAAACAAAAATTAAAAGGTATGTGTATGTTTATACATCTTACATCTTCTCCAGCTACATGAAAGCTACCTTAGAAACATATCACCCTCAAATCTCATTTTAACACTTAGATTCAAATTTGCTTTCCATAAACTTTCTCATAGATGCTTAACAAAAAGCTGTACTCATAGTTTGCTTCCATATTTATCACTTTTCATTGATCATTCTTGATTTAAGTGCTTAAAATCATTGAAATGGTAAATGGGCAGGTTGAGGATGGAAAAGAGAGACCATAAAAGGCCTAGATAATCTATAAACTAAATACAAGTCCTTGGAGGAAAGACAAATGTAATTTTTAAATGAAGCCATCACTTACATTCCCCAGTATGTTCACAGGCAGGGATAGCCCCTCCACCTGGGTTCTGGATGGCTTCTTTCCTTACTACCCCTGGAACCCTGCCCCACCCCTCATCCCTCTTTAATATACAACTTCAAATTCTCTCCCTAATGTAACTTCCCCTCAGTCTGTAAATAGTCTGATTTCTCTCTAGTAAAAAAATCTTCCTTTTAATATTTAATTTCCTCCTGAAATACCTTGCACCTCTGGCTTCTGTGATTTTTCTTTTATTTTCCTGGCTGCTCACTCTTAATCTCCTTCACAGGCTCATTCCTTGTTGGTATTTGCAGAGTTCCATCCTGGATCCTTCTCTCCATTCTACAGATTCTCTCTGGGCCCATTCCCTGTCCAGTATCTCCAGCCAGACTCCTCTTCTGAGTTCCAGATCAGTGTTTCCATCAGCCACCAAATTTCTCCACCAAACTTCTCCACCTATGTTCTATAGGCATACCAGACTCAACATTTCTGAAACTGAATTTAACACCTGTCCTCCAAAATTTTCTCCTATATTGACTACTATTCTCTGATGGTGGCATTATCATGCAAACATGAAAGCCAGGAATTTGTTCCCATGTTTTCAACCTCACAGCCAATCTCCGGTTTCTGTCCGTCCTCTCCTAATCCGTGCAACTCCTGTCACCCAGTTCAGGCACTCACCTGTGTCTGGACACCTGTAGCTTTTAAACTAGTTTTTCTATTTCGTTTCTTATCCCTTCGGTCCATTCTCTTCATTATTACCAATGTTATCTTTATAAAACACTTATCTGTATCCAATTGCTCCTTTGTTTCAAATTGCGGTGGCTCCCCATCTCATGTAGGGTAAAGTCCAAATTTCTTGGCATGTCATGAAAAGTCCTTTGATATCTGGCCACAGCCCACTTATCCAACTTTCTCTACCATACCCTCTCCTGCACACAGAACATACTCATACACATACACGCACACACACACACAAACACACTCCATAGCCACATACATATACATATGCCTATTTACACCATTCTTTGTTCTGATTACACCTGATCATGCTATATTTAGTATTAAAATATTTTCCAAATAACCCCTCTCTCCTCTCATTCTCAGCCTCTCAGCTGCCTTTGGCGACCCTCTGATAAAGGAACTTCCCTCCTCCCTGGGTCACCAGCTATACCTACCCAACCTGGCCTAAGCTTTGCTCTCTTAAATACTAGCTCATGAGCTACTGTTTGACTTGAATTTATGAATTGGGGCCTCAGTATTTAAAAATAATTACTCACGTATTTCTAATGTACAGTCTGGTTTAGAAGCGACTGCTTAAATATTATCACTGCCACCCCCCTTTCCTAACAAATTAAAATTCCAGTGTTGCCCATACCACCTTGTTGTGGGATGACCACCAAGATAGGTAGATTTCAACAGCAAGAGTCACTGATTGTATCAGTTTAAATGAATTCCCTCCAAAGGGGATGATGACTGCTCTCTGTCTTCATATGTTAACAGCCCTGGGCATATTAAAAGGGAGAAGCCTGTTAATGTAAAGAGATGAGCATCTAATGATAGACCTTTAGACATTCAGCAAAATAAAGACACATGTTCAGTCAGTGTGTAAAAAACAGAGACTTTCAGAAAGAATGGGGAAAATATTTGGGGCCAAAAGTATCCTGGCATCATAAAAGTATTACTGCTAAAGCCACAAGCTTTAGTCTTGACTACCAACTCTGCTTGGCTTGGGATATTACTAAAAGATTCAGCACAGAATAAAAGAGGAGGACTCATGCAATGTTGTCCCTCGAATCAGCAAGTCGAAGAACTGGAGGGTTGTGTTTTTTTATTTTTCCCCCAGTTGTTATGGTAACCAATGATTTACCAGAACACATAGAAGAATGGCTTTCTAAGAAGAATTCTGATAACACAAATCATACAATAGGTTCTGTGTATGGCAGTGATTCCTAAGCCCCTTCAGATGATCTACTGGGGCTTTATTGATATTGTTTCAGTGAATTCCATAAAGCTAATCTTCGATCATATCTTTATGAAGTACCTACCTTACATAAGGCAGTGTGCTAGGCCCAATGTTGAATAAGAGACAACTTGAAATATGGTTCAGAGAAGTTGCAGTCTATTTGGAAACTAGTCCAAGCATGGGGAAAGAAAATTCTCTCAGCCCTAACCAATTTCAGTCCCTCCGTCATCCTACTCTCTAGCAAAAGTCCACTTATCAAGTTACCGCCTTCCCTTGCACAATTAAGAAATCCAGGGAGGCAGAAGGGTGATTGAACTGAGCCAATCTGGTGGTCCTGTGACTCTGGCCAGTGTCTGATTTAGACATGCACTTGTCATGCACGGTTGGCCAATGAGACATAGGGGGAGATCTGCTGGGGGACTTCTGGGAAAGTTTCACTCCTAAGAGAAACATTGACTAAGAAATATACTGTCGGGTTTAGATGTGAAGTTTGGAACAAGTACAGCCATCTTGCAACTGTGATGTCACTAGCTTAAGGATAAAGCCAGTATACTGAAGTTAGCCTCGTGGAAAGATGGAAAGAAATGAGACTTTGATGTTGTCTTTGAGCTTGCTTCTGAATTATTGAAATTTAAGGCCATAGTACCTCTTGGTATCTTAAAAAAATTTCATATAATTTAAAACTTGGTTATATCAGTTTCTATAACTTAGAACTGTAATGTAAGTTTCTCTAGCATAATAGATGTCATGTGTTCATGAATAAGTAATGAGTGGTATGGACTAAATGTTGAATTCAGAAGATAGAACGCTATCACTGTGACACATTGACATGTCAAGCATCCAGAGAAGTCTTTATGGGGACAGGAAAAAACCAGTACAATTTAGATCTGCCACAAAGGAGCTTGGAGACCATGGGAGTCCAGTTCGCCCTTTTTAAAATGGCTGTAAATAATACTCTAGTAAGATAGGATGGAGAGCAACATAACTAGCAACAGGACCCAAGTCTCCTAGTTCCTGGGGCAGGTGTTTAGGGTCCAGAATAGGAAACTGACACAATGAAAGCAGAAGGTCATTACACCCAGAACACAGTGCTCACGATGTTTCTGAAGAGTGAAAGCTAAGAGGCAGCACCGGACCTTGAAGGGTGCTAAACCCAAGCATGGGTTTTAGCCTGACGACAATGGGAAGGTTTCTAAAGGTCTTGAGCAGGAGAGTGACACGATCAGATTTGCTCCTTAGGCAGATCACTCTGGTGACAGGGAGGAGCGTGGATTGGATGGAGGCCCGATGAAATGCATCAAGAGCATTTAGGAAAGAACTGGTCGAGTTATATTTATCTATTTATTTTTATTTTTTTTATTTCAGCATGTTATGGGGGTACAAATGTTTAGGTTACCTATATTGCCTTTGCCCCACCCGAGTCAGAGCTTCAAGCATGTCCACCCCCAGATCGTGTGCACCGCACCCATTAAGTGTGTATACACCCATACCGTCCTCCCCTCTCCCATCTGTCTGACACCCGATGAATGTTATTACTGTATGTACTAAGGAACTGGTTGAGTTTTATTTTTAGTTTTAGACCAGTTGTGAGAGGATGGTGGTAATAACTCAGATAGTGACTGTAGGAAAAGAGAGCAACAGACCAATTTGAAAGACATTAAGGAAGAAGAATGGACAGGATTTGGTGACCGATTTACTACAGTGGCAGCAAGAGAAGGAAGAGATAAGACTGATGCTTAGGTTTCTGGTATGGAAACCTCAATTAATGTGCCATTTACGGAGGCAAGGCGTGCTGAAGGAGGGTGAGTTGGAGGAAAAAGATGAACAGTTCAACAGGTTGACTCTGAGACACGCAGGTATACAGGTCTAGTTAGTAGACGGTTAGTTATGTATAGTAGTGTTAGGAACAGGTGGGAGAGCGAGAAGAGGGTAGAGATTTAGGACTCATTGCCATCTAGAGAATAACTGAAGACATGGAGTTGATAATGTGGATCAGGCAAAAGATACTTTGACCACAGTTTAAGGAACGACTTTAGAGGGTCAGGGGAGGAAGAGGAGACGTAAAGGGAGAGAACAGGAATGGCTGGAGAAGTAGAAAGGACTGCAAGAAATGGGGTGCTGCAGAAATATTTGGAGAATGAAGAGTTGGTGAATAGCGTCAACTCCTTCACAGAAGTCAAACAGGTTTGACCGCCTTGACAAGGGCAGTCTCCACGGAATGCAAAAAGTAGAAACCAGAACAGAGTGAGCTGAAGAGTAAATGGAAAATGAGGAAACACAGACAAGTGTCAGACAATTTGGTAGTGAAAGGGAGGAGAGAGCAGTGAAAGGGGTGATATGGGAGCACCTGCCTTTGAACAAACAAACAAACATGGGAGAGGCTTGCGTAAAATTATTATAATGGGATTTTTTGCTTCTGTTACTTATGGTACTGCATGGTGTACTTGTAATTTTTAAAAATTGCATTGAGGCATCTGCATGTGGTGGAGGCCCATAACACAAGAGAAACTGAGGGAAGGAGAGAAGCTTTGATATCTATGGAAAGGACATTATCAGAGAGAAAAGAGAGGGAGAAAGTTAGATGACCAGCACCAATAAGAGCTCTGGCAAAAAGGAGCCCCTGATTAGAAGCTACAGATGATCATGCAAAGGTAGGCAAAGTAGGTTCTGGGATATGAAACACAGAGGATATTAATTGATAAGAGAAAGGTGAAGTTGATCCAGGTATGCAGAGGGGAAGAGGCACCGCCCATCCTTCAGTGTGGCTGCTTGGGTTGATGAGGGCTCTGATCTGTACGTTATTCTTCGTTTCAGAGCATACTTACCACACTAAAGTAGTTGTCATTAACAAGCTGTTTTTACGGTATGTAATATGTAACATTCAAATTCCGGTGGTAGAATTAATGTCAGTGCTTTAGTCAAATTTTCTAAAAAACAAAAAAAATACAAATTCTTTTAGAAATATAGATTTATGTTTCTTCAGTTTTAATTCTTTATTTCTAACCCATATAATAAAAATCCCCAAAATTATGTTTTTAGAAATCACGGTCTTATATATCACAGAGAATTAGTGTTGGCTTTGAAAGGTTTTATGAATGATATTCAAGCCTTTTGTTCTCTGTAACTCAGTAGTGTTTGCAAAGCATTTTAAAGCATTTTCATTTAATCACAAAAATTGAAAAAGAAATTGACGTCTATTCTTAATTTTGTTAAAGTTATAATTAAAGTGCTTATATACAAGTGTTTCATCCAGGCTGTGCCTGCCCACTCTTGTACGCATAAATTACATTTACTAGCCAGTATAAACTTGAACTGCATATTTTGCTAATGTTTTCAGCTCCATAGAAAATTGGGACTGTTAATAGTTTTCAAATATATTTTACTTCCTTTGAGAAACTTGTCTGTTCTGTTGCCCAAATAGTTAATAGAAACTGTGCAATTTTGTGGGCAAAAGATTCCTGCATTATTATTCTATGTTCTGAAAGGGTGACTACGATTCTTCCTTTTATTAGTTTAAAGTGACTAGAGACAGTTTTTACTACAGAAGCTGTACATAACTCCTGATCACTGAAAGGCTTTCTATATAAAAATGAGGTTAATGTTTAAACAGAGCAATGGAAATAAAGAGTGTTAGACACTGTATTGTCAGTGTAAGAGATTACTTCATTGTGTTTTGAAAAGCCTGAGCAAAGCTATTGCACCAATGGACGCCTTGAACACTGGCAGTTGTCATTCTCCCTGATTTGTTTGAAGGTGGCCTTTGTTTGTCTTTGTGCGGGCCTGATCTCATTTCCATGGATACCATGTAGAAATGCAGACTGAACACAAGCTGGCTTCTGGTCAGTTCATTCAGACAACTCTATTCCAAATTGTTTACCAGTTACCTTCAGGTCCTTTAACCAAATAGCTTCTTGGATGCATGTTAGAATATGCACCCAAACCACCTGGGATTTAATAACCTTTTCTAACCTTTTTAATAACCATATTCCGAATGCTGATGCATAACATAGACATTTCAGAATAATTGACTTAGTTTTCTATGTACTTATTAACATCATCCCCTGAGGAGAAAAAAAGAAAAAATTACCCTTGGAAATTGGAGTACTTATATAGAATCTTTATTTTTCTTCCCGTATAAAAATGTAATAGCTACTGTAACAAAAAAATCTAATGCAACGTTGAGAGATGATTAAGTAAACAATTTATATAAATGTGATGATAATTAAGAAATTCCTTTATTATTAAAGTATTTAATTTTTTCCCCAAATAATCAGACTTTAATATATTAACTTCATTTTATTATTATTTTGCCTATGATTCAAGTGAGTTATGACCTTAGCCCTTTTTAAAGGTGCAACCCCATAATCTTTTGCCTTGGTCTGTGTTCTCTCTTTCTGAAATACCCTTTAGCCCCCAACTCTCATCCTGTGCATCATTTAAATCTCAATTTCACTGAGGCTTATGCACCCCAGGAAGCCTACCAATCCCCTAATCCAATTTAGGTGTCGTTCCTCACATGGACCCTTCCATGGCAGTTGTCACGTTTTGGTTTTTTTTTTTTTTTTAATAACTGTTTATTCGGCTACGTCTCCTATAGACTGAAAATGCTGAAAAGATGGGCCCATGTCTTCTTCACTCGTGCCAAGTATTCTTGGTGTGATTTTGGTGAATGAATAATGAATGTATGAGACATGTATGACAGCTACTCTAACACAGGATTAAAGTCACACTTTCCAATTGAATGCCATCCTAAAAAATGCCTAGTTTTTTTTTTTCCCAATTAGTATGTGCAAAAACTACTCTATTTGCAAGTTTATCTGAATTTGGTAAAATATTTCTGTAGTTAATAAATTTGTTTTCACTTTTTGACAAAGTTTGTTTGCTTTTAAACTGTTTCTCCCTTGCCCTGAAATGTCTAACGAGGGCAATTCATTGGTGGACATGCACAGAGCAGCAAAAATTTTGAGTGGCCCAATGCACACTTTCTCAACCTAGGTCAAACATGGCAACGCTCTGCCTTTTTGCTTCAGCTCTATACCATGAATAAGTGTCCTTTTCACGATCTATTTAGCCCTACATTTTTTTTTTTTTGAATTTTTGTTGATGATTTCACTGTTTAAAATGGCCTCTGAGTGTGGTGCTGAAGTGTTGTTTAGTGATCCTAAGTGCAAAAACGGATATGATGTACCTTATAGAGAAAATGTGTGTGTTAAATAAGCTTCTACCAGGCATGAGTTACAAGCTGTTGGCCAAGTGTTCAGTGTTAATGAATCAATCATACATATTTAATAAGATGTCTTCAAACAGACACACACATAAAACAGGATAATGTATTGATTGGTTGATGAATATGTTATGACCAGAGACTCACAGGAACCTTATTTCCCTTAGGAGCAATGATTGAGTATTCACTAATTCAGTATTCACAACTCAGTAGAACATTACCGTGAAGAGAACAGACTGTATATTAGAACTTCTTGCTCTATTCTCTAAGTTTCTTACTCTCTCCACTCTATTCCCTCTGCATGCCTATCCATACTTCATTCTTTTGTTCTATATTACTATTCACCAATTCTTTTCAACAGCATCTATCTTGCTGTTAAAATATTCATTGAGTTAATTTTGCTTATTGTATTTTTCAGTTTTAGAGTTTCTATTTGGTTCTTTTCTAAATATCTTTGCTAAACTGTTTAAATTTAGATTGTTTCCTTCATAACTTTGATAAGGTTAGTTGTTTTCTAGTTTTTGTCTACTAATTTCATTATCTGGATGACTTGTCAGTGTTTCTGCTCTCTTTTTGTTTGTGCTGGTTCTCGTTTATGTTGTCTTCCCTCCTGCTTATCTTTGCTGGAAATTGTATTAGAAAAAATTATTTGAGAAAATAATTTGTGGTATGAATGATATCTTTATGCAGAGAGTATTTTTATTTACTTCTATTGAAGGAATACCCTAAAGGCACTATAGTAATTCCCTACTAGTTTCAAATAATTTCAGGGCTTGGTATTTTGTAGGTCACTCAGAAAATTCATTCAGGGGCTGGTTTACTTATGGTTCACATGTCACCTCAGGGGCAGTTTAAAGGGGTTTTGAGTATAAATCCTATTCATGGGGTAATTTATCAGATATCCAAATTTGACAGGTTCCAGATTTCAGCATTTCACTCTCTTTTTTTTAGGGTTGGTAAATCCCTCTCCCTTACCCCTCCTCCTACCAACACAAAAGGTGATCTAACTGAGTCACTTCTATAAATTTCATCCGTCTCCCCATCTTCTTATCAATTCAATTCTTTTAGGAAGGCTTCTTAAATATATTTTTTATATTTCTTCCAATTATTTCAGTGATCTTCAGTGGAAGAGCTGTTTCAAATAATCAAGTCCTTTATTACCAAAAGAGAAAATCTAGGGTAGAGTTTTAAGGGTCTCCTTTTTTAAAAAAAAATTTTGAGTTTTAATTTTCCAAATTTCTCTCATACCATTTATTGATGTGGCATTTTAACTGTATTTAACTGATGGAAAAATAGATTGTTTTTCCAAAATGGATTAAAATGATGTTCTGTATTGATTAGTATTTCTAAAATTTCATTTTATAGTAGAAAATATTTTTAATTAGTAAATTTAACTAGTTTTCACTATACAAAGCTGTGTATTTGCTTATATTAATTACTCCCCTTTTCTTTAACTCTAAAGTAAATGTGTTCATTGAAATACTAAACATGATTCATAATTTCAGTTTATAGAAGCTTTTCTTTATAAAGTGGGAATATTTGAATATCTTTATAGAAAAATACTCACCTTAACAGAAAAAATATTTAGATTTCTTTCTTACGATATTTATGCACGAATGAAATCTTTCCATAGACACACTCACCACTTACATGAAAATGAATTCTATACTTCTGTCACTTAATGTGTTTTGTATACACTTTTCCATATGTGTTTCACGTTTATAACTTTAATGCATCCTGCCATATCCTGGTTAACTATTGTCCCATTGTTAGATATTTAGGTTGTTTCCTGTGGGATATTTCACCCCCTACTGCAAAAAACATGGCTATAAACATCATTGTACAAGAAGCTTTTTCTTTTCTTTTTCCTTTTGGACGATTTCCAGAAGAGGCATTACTGTGCCAAAGATTATGTGTATTTTTTAGCTCTTGTTGCACATTGAACTGTGTAGCCATTTGTAATGTGGGAATTTATCAATTTCACCAACATTAGATTTTCCTTTACTTTTTGTAGTTTGACGGATGTAAAGTAGCGCTTCATACTTATTTTGATATTTATTCTTCTTATTCCTGAGGATACATTTTTTTTCAAATTGCAATTTTAAAAACGCTTATCTTTTAAAAAATATTTGTAGATTAGGGTATTCTAGAATTTAGGCCTAGAAGAAACTTCAAGAGATCCTGTAGTTCATCATTCTGCCTCATTTTTATAATAACCAGCTTTGAAATAACTAAAGCCCAGGATTCCAACCTGCATTGTGCTATCATTTCAAGATGCCTTTCAGGTCTCCCTCTCAAAATCTCTCTGACAAACTGCCCTTTGTCTTTTATTTTTCACAGGCTGATTACAATCCATTTTCACTTGAGAAGTGGCAATCCTCTACATAAGATTTCCACACTTTCATGGGTCAGAACTCTTTAGAGGGAGAGGGAAGACATTCTGTTTGCCAGACTGCAGATAACTGAATCTGTAGACTGCTCTGGTTATCTCTGGCCATGTAATCAATCATCCCAAAATTTAGTGGCATAAAACCATATCCTCATTTATTATCTCTCATGGTGCCTTGGGTCAGAACTTTGAGAATGGCTGGGCAGTCTGGCTCAAGGTCTCTCATATGTGACTGTCAAGGGGTCGGTAGCTCTCCTTCTTCCTGTGATATCCTGCTTCTCCAGGATGACACCCCCTGCGTAGACTGGCTTTTCGCATCACAACTAGGACTCCGAAGGTGAGTATCCCAAAAGAAACTGTCAGAAACTGCACAGTTCTTTCTAACTTTGACTCAGAAATTATGCAGCTGCATCTGTCCATCAAAGTGATCACAAAATCTCACCCAGATTCAGGGGAGAAGACTTAGACTCTGCCTTTTGATGGGGGAGGGGTATAAAAAAATTCCCAGACAAGGCTTTAAACCACTGCAGTAACTTAATCAACTTAATGGTGCTTACAAGACAGTTCATTGTTTAGACCAGGGTTTAGACATTGGCATCATTGACATTTGCGGCCAGAGAGTTTTTTTTCAGAGTAGTGGAGTGGAAGTGTCTGGTCTGTGCATTGTAGGATGTTGAGCAGCATCCCTGGCCTCCACCCTCTAGATGTCAGTAGCTACCCCCCGACACACACATCTGTATGACAACCAAAAATGTGTCCAGACATTCCTAAAGCCCCGGAGGGACAAAATTGCTCCAAATTGAGAACGACTGCACTAAACAAACATATTAAGCACATTTACTGTTAATGACATCAGAGAGAGAACTCTAGCTCTGAAGAATAAGTTAAAAGCCATCATTTTTCCAGATGACTTTAGATAATGTCACAGGTAAACAATTTCCTACCTTATTGAGTCACTGGGAAGATCAAATGGGATTATAAATGGAAAAACATTTTGCAGATTGTAAAAGCATATATAATGTTATTTTTTAAAAATTCATATACTTGGTATTCATCCACTTATTTAAGGGACTTTTTCAAGGGACTTTTATGGGGTGCCTATCATATGCCCACAGAGTGTCAAACACTGGGGGAATTGGGGAATTCGAGGCTGCCCCTTCCAAAAGCTCTTCCTTTCGTTTCTAATATCACCTGTGCAGGAGAATGGTAGCACCTAGATCCTTAGTAAATGTAAAGTTTGACACTTAAAACAAAGACTTTTTAAGGAAATTGCATTTTTCTTTTTTAATGAAAGCAGGGGGGAATTTTATGCCACTATGTTCCAAAAGAAGTTGTAAGGGTCATTTTGTGCTTTTGCACTAATTTTTTTTTTAAGTGCTATAGCTATAAGCCAAACATTATGGAGCTTAAATCTTTACACAGTGTGTGATCATTTCCAAAGGCCTTATACTTTCTAAGTTTAGTTGCTTTATTTATTCCTTGGGACAGGGAGGTGGGAAGAGGGCTTTCTAACTGCATTATTTTCCTTTCAGCATGCAGACAATGCTATTGAAATTTCCTGTGGTTATATATGTGTTCAAAAGATCTAATGTGACCTATGACCAAGCATTTCCCGTTGCCATATATATTTTGGGTAATGATTAGCTACACTTTAGAGTTTGAAGTCTGTTTGCTTACTTGCAGAGTCAGGGTCTGAGTAACCCCACTTCCTGTTTATGTGGCTTCCTGGAGGGTCCATGGACAGATAATGCTCTCTTGGCTTTTGCTGTGTGCTTCTCGTGTCCCTTGGTAGAATGCAGTAACATGCCATCCTCCTATCCGTTATACAGTAACTTTCAGAAGCTTAAATAGGAGTTTATTCAAGATATGCTTTTCATGTTAGAGGTGAAAGTGGAATCATAAATTGGTGTGCTTTATTAAACTTTTCAAAAAATGTGCTACCCTCAGTAGTGCATAATGATATTAATAGTAAAAAAAAAAGGTCTTTACTAAGTGCTTATCATTTGTTAGGTACTGGGTTGAGAGTTTTATGTGCATTTTTTTAAGCATAGTGAGGTAAACACATATATCTATTTTACAGCTGAGAAAGCAGTGGCTTATGTAGAATAAGGAATTTGCTCAAAGTCACAGAGCTATTCAAACCTCAGAGGCCAAAACTCTTTGACACTATGATGTACTGTTGGTTTTGCTTAGTAAGTGGATTTTTTGGTTAAAATAAAACTGCACTTCTAGTACTAGCATACTTCTGCCACCCCATCACCCCAAAATATAGTCAGTCTTATTTTTAGGGTTCCCCTTTAGCTAGATAAAAAAAAATTAAATGGTCTCTAAAATTCTAAATACAAAATAAACTGTAGACCAGGCCCAGTGACTCACACCTGTAATACTTGTACTCTGGGAGGCCGAGGCAGGAGGATTGCTTGAGCTCAGGAGTTGGAGACCAGCCTGAGCAAGAGTGAGACCCCGTCTCTACTAAAAATAGAAAAATTATCCCGGTGTCATGATGCATGTGCCTGTAGTCCCAGTTCCTTGGGAGGCTGAGGCAGGAGGATCACTTGAGCCCAGGAGTTTGAGGTTGCAGTGAGCTATGATGATGCCATTGCACTCTACCCAGGGTGACAGAATGAGACTCTGTCTCAAAAATAAATAAATAAATAAAAGAAAAGATACTGTATGTATATTTGCATGTACATATGTATGTACCTATATGTATATATATGTTAATCTACCTTTTAATCCATCTATCTATATATCTGCTCAGTAGCCTGCATTGAAGCATCTTCCTTTGAAGCAGTCCAGGACTCTGAGGATTTATTTATCAACTGACCTTTATTTATTGATTATTTATTTATTAATTAAACTGGTCTTTACTGATCTCTCATTATATGCATAACTTATTGATAGGTGGAAAGGTGAAACAGTCTGTTCATTAAATAATTATTGTTGAGCCATAACCCTGTGCCAGGCATTATTCCAAGTACTGGGGAATATATCAGTGAAAAAAAGAGACATAGTCCCTACCTTTAGGAACAAAAGCAGATTTACTATAAAACAAGTGAAGCTGAAATTTCAGGGACCCGCAGGTTCCTTCCCATGGGTTCCTATTGCCTAATATTTTTATTAAATATGTAGCTCCTACGTGAACTTGGAAAACAGTCCTAAACATTTACATAACATTACAAATAAGGAGGTGTGAAAATGAAAGGAGCTTTTACTAACTATAAATAATAATAATTTTTAAAATGTAATTTACCATTCAAGAAGAAAAAATGAATTTTCTTACTCTCATTGGAAAGTATGATTTTATAAAATTGTTGTCATGTGAAGAGGAGATCAAAAGATGTAGAGCCAAAAACTAGGAAAAAACATGTTAGAGAAGTGTGTTAGACCATCAGTAAAATTTTCAGATAGTACACTACAGTGAGAGATGCAAATGGTGAGTATCGAGGGAATTCAAAGAAGGGTGTATGCAGGATAGTATGGTAAGAGAAGACCCCAAACGAAAGTTTGTGGAGAAGTGGCCTGTGAGTAGAGATATAATAGAAGAAAGACTGACTTTAGTTATGTCTATTTTTTCCATGCATGGCCTCAAGATATGTGAGACATATCTTGTTACCGAGCAAGTTAGGCAACAGGTACTGACTTGCTAATCACACAAAAATTCTACTGAACGAAGGAGAAGAGGGGAGAGAGAGAGAGAGAGAGAGAGAGAGAGAGAGAGAGAGAGAGAAAGTTTCTCCTTTCACATGGAGGATATTTAGGAAGAAGCAGAAAAGTAGAAAATGAATTCATGAGATGGTATTGCTGGTGACTCTTGGGCCAACACTCTTTCTCCTGTATTTCACGGTCTCCCTCTGAGCCACTGAGAGACAGCGAGTCTGCCAGGTGGAAGCTCGCCCTCCAGCATCCTTACAGAAAAAAAGAAAATCTACTGAGTTGTTAGGAAGCACTAAGTCATAATAAATGGATACAAGAAACAATTGCAGTGGGTGTTTGGAGATGTTCCTGGCCTGAAAGATTGAATTTTTGAAACGTGAAAGGGCCTTGAAATGACCTAAACACATGCCTCAGTACTGTAGGACTTGACGCAGTTCCTTTTCCACACACACACACACACACACACACACACACACCTTTGGATTTTTTTAAACAAAATATGAACCTTAAATGATACATCTGGCATTAATGTATATCTTACCTTGTATTTATATATGTGCATGTATGTATATTGACAAAATTATCTTTGAAACCTGGAATAGTACATTGAAAATTTCTGGTATAATAATATATATAATCTGCTTTCCCCTGTATTAGTCTGCTTGGGCTACCATAACAAAATATCACAGACTGGATGACTTAAAGGACAGAAATGTAATATCTCACAGTTCTGGAGGCTAGAAGTTCAAGATTAAGGTGCTTTCAGGGTTGGTATCTACTGAAGACTCTCCTCCTGGCTTGCACATGGCCACCTTCTTCCTGTGTCCTTACAGCCTTTCCTCTGTGTGTGCACTGAGAGAGAAAGATCTTGTAGTGTTTCTTCCTCTACTTATAAAGACACCAGTCATATTGGATTAGGGCTCTACTCTTATGACCTCATTTGCCCTTAATTACTTTCCTAACAGCGCTGCCTTTAAATACAATCACATTGGGGGTTAGGGCTTCAATATAAGAATTTTGAGGGGGACACATTTCAGTCCATAACACCCCCTTAGCCTTACCAGTATATTAAGCGGTTTGTTTCTGGCTGTGGAAGTGATGCTCATAGTTTTGTGATATGAAAACAGAATAATTGCCAAATGAATGATAGATGCATACATTGTAAAAAACAAATAGCCACAAATCATGAAGTGGGACACTATTACCCAGATGTCAGCTAGAGTCTCTCTCTGCCTCTTAAAATTAAGATAAGATTCATTCAAATTTCCATTTCATTCCTATGAGAAAATGCAATGCCCTCCCAAGATTTCTCTGAACTCCCTTGAGGTATACATTTTCACTGTCACTCAGCCCCCAACTTCCTGATTGCAGAGATTTTGTTCTTCACTCTGTCAGGTCTGGTATTTGACTTTACCCTATGGACAAGCTAATACATTAGCCTGTCACTGTCTCATGGATGCTGACAGATGGCATGAGATTCATGAGTCAGAGACAAAGGACTTTATTACTCACAACACAGCAAGCGGCATGAGCATGAGCATGCTGACACGGCTCCCGTTGTCCCACTGTAGTCTCACGGTGGCTACATGAAGGGGCCCAGATGGAAAAAGAACAATGAGCTTGGTGGACCTGCTATTTTATAGCAAGCAGTCAAAAAACTGCTCTTTATTCTGGGGGAAGATATTATCTCATCCCTCATGTTGCTCGATATAAACACAACCCTAAGAAATGGCCAAGATAAACAACAGTAAGGATCCTATGTTCTTGGCATAGCCATAGTAGTGGGTTGAATGGTGCCCCCCCCAAATATGTCTCTGCCCTATTCCCCAAAAACCTATGAATATTGCCTTATTTGGAGAGAGGGTCTTTGTAGATGGCCTTTGGGAGACGTTTGGTAGAAACATGAATGTGCAAGCTGCTGACGGTGAGGGCTCAGAAGGAAATAAGGAATATGCTCTTGGAAACTGGAGGAGATGTGATCTTCATTATATAATCGCAGAAAACTTGACCTAACTGTGTCTTATAGTTGTGTGGAAAACACACACTTTTAAGGGATGAACTTGCATATCTAGCTGAGCAGATTTTCAAGCAAAATATTGAAGGTGTAGCTGGCTTTTTTCTTGCTAAGTATAGTAAAATATGACAGGAAAGAGGTAACTTGAAGAAGGATCTGTTAAATAAAAAGGAACCAGCACTTGATGATCTGGAAAATTTTCAGCCTATCCAGATTGCAAAAAATACACACATATATATACGGAATGTTATGGACTGAATGTGTGTCTCTCCAAAATTCACGTGTCGAAATATAATCTCCAGTGGGATGGTATTTGGAGGTGAGGTCTTTGGGATATAATTAGGTCATGTAGATAGAGCCCTCATGAATGGGATTAGTGTCCTTATAAGAAGAGGCTAGAGAGCTAGCTCACTCTCATTTTGCTTTGTAAGGATACAATGAAAAGTTGGCAGTCTCAACCTGGAAGAGAGTTCTCAGAACCTGACCATGCTGGCACCCCAATCTCACATTTCTGCCTCTAGAACTGTGAGAAATAAATTTCTGTTGTTTGTAAGCCACCCAGTCTGTGTTACTTTGTTATAGCAGTCAGACTAACAAAGACCTGATATTAGAAGATTCATTGTAAGGAAAGCATGCTCTGAGGGCAAAGGGTATGCCTGGACAACCTTTTGCCAAACAGATTAAGTATGTGATTCTTGGAACCTCTCAACCATCCCAGCAGAGGTCAGGAATAGAGATGAGGTTATACAGGAAATATTTCCTGTGGAGAGCTCTTTTGTCTAATAGCATAGATCCCACATGACATACATAAGAGACCTACAAGGTTTTTAAGAATGTTATCACAGCAGAAACACTGCCATCTTGGAATTATGGGGACACAAAGGCAAAGACCAGTGGAGCTGCTGCCAATAGTCCTATGGTATTACCAGGGGCTGGGAGGACAGAGCCCTGAACAAGAGAAGATTATTCTCAGGCCTTGAAATCTAGTGGAATTTTCCCTGCTAGATGTCAAATTTGTATGGGACTGGTGACCCCTTTATTCCTTCCAATTTCTGCCTTTTGGAATGGGAATGTCTATCAGACACCTGCCTCGCCATTATATTTTGGAAGTAGATATCTTATTTTCTAGGTTGACAAGCAGATGGAACTTGGAAAACAGATGGAGTGAGATTTTGCCCCAGGATAGATCATGCCTGGCATCTCTCTCATACCTGACTGAGATGATGAGATTTGAGACTTCTGAGCTGATAATATTTAGATGAGATCTTGGGCTCAGAGTTAATGTCATAATGGGTTGAGCCTTTTGGAGATGTTGGGATACATGAATGAATGTATTTTGCACGTGGCATGGATGTGAATTTTGGGAGGCCAGATGGCAGAGTGTGGTGGGCTTAATGGCAGCCCCCTCAAAAGATATGTCTGTATTCTAATCACTGGAACCAGTGCGTGTTACCTTATTAGGAAAAAGGGTCTTTGCAGATGTAATTAAGTTAAGAATTCTGAGATGAGAGAGAATATCCTGGATTACCTGATTGGGACCTAAACCCAATGTCAGGTGTTCATATAAGAATAAGGCGGAGGGAGATTTGACACACATACAGAGGGGGAGGTGATGTGACCACAGAGACAGAGATCAGAGTGATGCAGACACAGGTTAAGGAATGCCCACTGTCCCTAGAAGCTACAAGAAGCAAGAACTGGATTCTCCCCTGGAGCCTCCAGAGGGAGCACAGCCCTGCCAATATCTTGATTTTAGATTTCTGGCATCCAGAACTGTGAGAAAATAAATTTCTGTTGTTTTAAGCCACCTACGGTGTGATAATTTGTTACAGCAGCCACTGGAAACTAACACATCCATTAAGATGTACAGAGGGGCAAGAGATCCAGGAAGGACTGTGTCTCCCAGCAGACTAATCCTGTCGTTGTTCCTTTATTTTGACTAAAAGATGGAGTCTTCTTCTTTAACTTTCCCACAAAATCATTCATACAGGGCCTTTGTGTGTGTGTACTGAGCTTTACTCAAGGTCCAGTGAGGTAGGAAGCAAGTCAGTTATACCAACACAAACGGACTAAGCTACAGTGTCAGGCAACCCTGTTCCTGTAGGTTTTCAACCACACCACTGCGTTTCTGGCCATGCTTTCTTACCTTCCCTCTCTTCATTGTTTTTCTCGCTTCCCTCAAAGTCCTGTTCAGTTTTCTCTTTAGTGGCCCTGACTCTTTATCACTGATGCCCTAAAAGTTTTATCTTCACCTCAGTTGATCAAGGATTTTTCTAAACAAAGCTAGTTCCTCTCTAAATTATAAGTATACAATATTTTCCCTATTAAATAGTTATCAATTGTATCAATATAATATTGTTCAAAAGAACTTTGAGAGATTCAAAACAATGGTAGTGAATATTTGAGGACACAGTGAGGGGAAGCAATAACAAGGGAAGAAGGAAGAACTGGACCGAGAAAGACAGAAATCAGAAGGATTTTGGAATTAGAACTAGTTAGAGTTCAAGAGGCAGGGCTTCCAAGGCTGAGAACATGCTTTCATCCATCCAGACACTGAAGTTACAAAGTGGAAGAATTTGCCTACTGCAAGTGCAAGTAATAACTGCATGTATTTGGAAAAAAAATGTCATCATTGATTTCAGCAAAATCTGTGTAAATCAAGTACAAGGAAATTATCATGAATGTAAAAGAAAAATCCTTGGGAACAGTATGTAAAATGCCATCATAGTCTTAGGAAGTTGAGCAAGGCCGCACACTGGAGTGGGGAGTCCCACAGGTTGAGGTCTGTGTTTTGAATTTCACTGATGGATTAACAATTTCTCCAAGGTGGGAAGACTAAACCTTCTTGCTGAGATTTTGCCATGTTTGTGGATGCATTCAGGATTTATTTGGGAAAAGAAGGTTAAGTTTGTTCCTGACATGCATCAGATGGATTTGATTTGGTTCACAGCAGTAGATAGCAGCATGACATCCAAGTCGTGTCTTGCACTGACTGGGAAGTTTTAAATAATATTCAAAAAAATAAATCTCTCTTTTTGCTTTTAGAGAAGAAAAAAATGATCCTGTCTTAAATGTCAGCATTTATTGCTTTTTAATATTGTCATTTTTAAACAATAAGACTTGGATTGAACTGTGAGATTTCGATGTCTTTACTTAAGTTAGTCACGTATACCTTAAGGCCTTGTCAGATGATATAGCTTTTGAATAACACAAAGAGCATTCTAGAAAACATATAAAAATACTTGTTTTAGAAATTACATTTATTCTTGAGGAAGTCATATCTAAAATTAGTGAGGTACTCTTTAAAACATTTTATTTTTTTAAATAAAAGTAAAAAGTACTTTTTAAAAATTCAATTCTAAAATAAATTTTAAAAATGATTCAATGATATATTGAACCTCAAAGGAAAACACAAGTAATTCATTTATAATAAGCAACTGCAATTAATTTTTATCTTGAGCAAAATATATAAATTAACAAAATTTTAAACATGGAAGAAGACTTAGATAAGTCTCTGTTTTCAGAGACCAAAAATATGAAGCCTCAAGAGAGTAAGAAACTTGCTCACGTAGTAGTGGAGTAGATATTAAATCTCAATCTCCCTTATTCCCACTTCAGAGTTCTTTTCTGACTCATCTGCATTCATTGTGAGCAACTCAGAGAAGAGACGGTATCTTACACAGTAGTCTGCCTTCATCCGTGTTATCCACGGTTTTGCTTTCCCCTTCCCCGGTTTCAGTTACCTGCATTCAACTGTGGTCCAAAGATATTAAATGGAAAATTCCAGAAGTAAATAATTCATAAGTTTTAAAATGCACGTGATGAAGTCTCACTTTGTTCCACTCAGGCTGTGAATTGTCCCTTTGTCCAGCAGCTCCATGCTCTGTGCTCCCTGTCCTTTAGTCACTTGGTATCTATCTTGGTTATCAGATCCACTGTTGGTGTTCCAATGTTTGTGTTCGAGTCCGCCTTATTTTACTTGATAATGGCCTCAAAGTGCAAAAATAGTGATGCTGGCATATTTTTATAATTGTTCTATTTTATTATCAGTTATTGTTGTTTCTCTCTTACTATGCCTAATTTATAAATTAAGCTTTATCATAGGCATGTATGCATAGGAAAAAACAGTGTATACTGTACAGGGTTTGCTACTATTTGCAGTTTCAGGCGTCTACTGGGGGTCGTAGAATGTATCCCCTGTGGATAAGGGGGATTAATGTAATTCTCATTTGGCTCTAAAAACAGTGTCTACCACATGGTAAGCACTCAATAAAAATGTGTTGAGTGAATAAAAAATGACTAAATGGGAAAACAAAATTCATTCAATAAGAGTGTGTGTGTATAAATTTATCAATTTTATATTATGGACGGTTTTGAAGGCAGTCATGGAGAAAACCCGAATTGTCATACAGATATGACTAGTTCATTCAAAAGACTTATTACCAGCATAGACTTCCATGGAATTGAAGTGTTATCTTGTGGCTGTTTAAGTTATTAAAACTAAAGATATTTATAACCATTGTGCTTTTAAGTTTATAGGCATAAATGTAGAGATCTAATTCTTAGTACATACCAAGCAAATGGAAGTCAGAGTCAGATCCAACCCAGTGGGCCAGAGTTTCCCTTTATGTATTATAAACAATATCTTTATGGGTATGATAAGGTTATACATTGCAAAAAGAGACTGAAGTAAAATAGCTTATGTTTACTATCCTGCTAATCTGGTGTAGAGGAAGTAATTTGCTTTCTTCCTTATTTTTATTTTTATTTGTTACAAGAATATTAAAATACAACAAAGGAAAATTTAAAAGCAGCAAATTATACTCACAATTGCACTGTTTGCTGTATTAATATTCATATATATTTAAAATGTTTTCTTCTACTCTGAATATCATTTTGGTGTATTACTGTTTTCATTAAATATTTTCATTCTACCCTATAGTATTCACAATTGCTGTTTTTTCAATAGCAGGATAAAATTCCATCTAGTTTGTATGCTACAGTTTGCATACTTACTCCCCAATATTGAACATACCTTTAATGATTGATTATTAAGAACTAATTTTTTCTAGATTTCTAGAAATCATTAAAGGGGAGATTTAGGATCAATGGAATGAAGGTATGGTGATGAAGAATGACATGTTTTCTGAGGAAAATAAGTAGACCATTTATGAAAGGAAAGTCTGGACAATAAGGTTGAGAAAATAAGCCAAAACAAGACTCAGAGCTCAGCCATCAATAGTGTGACTTCCAGCAAGAAAGATGGGTTCCAGTTTCCTTATTTGTCAATTGGTAAATACAGCTAGGTTTTACTGTTGCACAAGGTTGTTATGGCGATGAAATCAGTCAAGATGATTCTGACATAGGCAGGCAGACATAAGCATTAAGAATTAGTAGAATATGAATTGGGATATGCATTATGGTTTCAATAATAGAGGAAAAATACTGGAAGAAAACAGATTCAAATTAACTACACTTGCGTTACAGTGACAGGACTATGATCTCTGTCGCCCACACAAACACATACAATTTTCTCTATATTCCAAATCATCACTGAAGAACATATATTAATTAAAAATGCATTTTATTCAAAAACATTAACTTAAATACTGAGAAAATAAGAGTGAACATAAGAAACAAGGTCTGATTTCTCAAGGAGCTTACATTTTAGTAGGCAGAGACAGACACAAAACAATATAGATACGTAAGATAATTTTGGTAATTGCTACGGTAGTGCTGTCACGACAGAGAAGGTGTTACTGTTAGATAGAGGGGTCGGGGAAGTCTTTATGAGGAGAGCAGAGACCTATTTGAGCAAAGACCTACATGACAAATAGGTGCTACGACCTACATGCTGAGATGGGGAAGAACGTTACAGTCAGTGGGACAGGCAGCTGCAAAGGCCATGAACAGAATGAGCTGGACATGTTCAAGGGGCAGAAGGAAAGTGAGTGTTGCTGGAACTGTGAGTGCAGGAGAGAGTGGTGGGAAGTGAGGTCAGAAAGACACACAAGGGCCAGATTGAAACTATGGTAAGGAAAGTGAATTTTTCTCTCAGTACAATGGCAAGACTTTGGAGTATTTTAAACAGAAAGATGAAACAATCTGTATTACATTGTTTAATAATACAGTATATATGCGTGCGTATGCACGTACGTATGTATATCAACATATGCATATAGATACATCTATACACATACACATATATAATAAAATTTAACTGCTAGATGATAAAATGAACTCCATCATGATTTCATGCCTTTACGTGATGTACTGAATTCTAATTCAAGGGGAAAAATATGAGGTCATTGTATACTTAGACATGTGTGTTCTTTCAAGCATTAGATATTTTAAAAATGAGGGAAGTTTGGTATCTCTCCAAGCTCTTACTAGTATGTAAGACAATTTATAATATATTCAAATAACATTTATTGAGTTCTGCACAATAGGGTAAAGATAAACTGTTGATTGGAAACATCAATATTCTGAATGCCAATTCTGGTTCTCTGTTTAATTTGCTATATTATTTTCTTTTGCATTGTCTTTTGATCTTTATCCAAAAATACAAAGGAGGAATGGAGCATATGAAAAATAGATATTAAGGAGAAAATTAGCAAATGTTGAGCCCGGTAGATTTTACTACGGAGTATTTCAAAATTAATATTTGTACTTCTCTTCCTGGCAGCACATATTTCTAAGAAATAATGAGCTGAGCTCTCTTGAGTGAACGAATCCCCAACAGAGTGATTTTGGCAGTTAGAGAGGCACGTTAACTACTTTAGGCCTCAAAAGCTTCATCATTGACTTCATTATTCCTTCGGAGCACTCTGCTGAATCTCCTCCCAGAAATGTGGAAGCACAATGGAAAAGCAAAAGCAAGCCGTTTTCTTCTGGCCTTTCAGTGCCTGAAACAATAGACTTACGAAATACCGTGCACTTTCAGTGCTGCCCCTGAAACTGGGACATTCCTTGTGAACACACATATTAATGGGACTTTGATGTCAATTTTAAAGCGTCCATTCTGTCTTCAGTGTCTGCGAAGATAAATACTTATCTTAAACAGCATGAAGCATATTCCTGTCTCCAGCGAGGGCATTAGTAGCCACACAACCTTCTTTCTCTGGGATGAAGGCCTGGCAGCTTTAACGCTATCTGTGTCAGAGAGAGAAACATAATCAACCTTGCTCCTTTCTCTCGTTCCCTTTTCATCAGAAACAAGGATTTTCAAAACAAATGTCTATCAACATGTTATTCTCCTTGGTCGGTCTTTGTTCTGTTTTTTTTCAAATGATTATCATTTCTTAATCATTCAAAAAGAAGCATCAAAAAAGCAAAACCACTTTTGACAGTTCCCACTGAAATAAAAAAAGATATGACACCTTCCTCTATATTTTCATCCTCAAAAATGATCCCTTCTAAAAGAAAATGGTACAATTTTCAAAGTGATTTTCTACCTCCTTTGATGTGGTCATTCATCAGTGCCTTTCAACAGATGTTTCATATGGAGTCCATGTCAGGATCTTCAGGGGGATTCAGAAGAAATAGATGATACCCTTCAGACCCTGCCCTTGGGTGGCTTAGAGTCTTATTGTGTTAGGAAAAACAGATAGAACTCAAATTACTTAAGAATCCTTATAGGTAATATAGTAGTTTAAGAGGTCAGGCTCTTGAGTCAGCCAGCCTTGTGTTCCAATCCTGCCCGCATCCTTACCACTTTTCAGCTGTGACATACACCCTCCTGGAACCTCAAAATTCTCTGCAAAACAAAGATAATATTAGTAATCTTCTTCTAGGGTTGCCATGAGCATGGATGAGATAATGAATTGTGCATATAAAGTATTTATCTTGGTGCCAGGACCCCAAAGAAATATTTAAAAAACAGTAGCTATGTTTCTTGGTAAACACTGTTAAGGAGAATTATTATTAGGTAAAGCAAGTTGTTAAGTGGCTCTTTGAGAATTATATTACACACTTATATTCACAAATTGTAAATATGTTTTCTTTTGTTTTTAATAGGCATTTTATATTGTTGTTTGGCATACAATGTTGGTCTTCCAGAAGCAAAAATATTTTCTGGTCCTTCAAGTGAACAATTTGGCTATGCGGTTCAACAGTTTATAAATCCAGAAGGCAACTGGTAAGAATATTCTCTTCTTTATGATTTCAATAAAAATACAAAATAAATTGCATATTTGACTCCAATTTCTTTTTCAAATTGGTGCATGGCTATACTATTAATGGATAGTCCTGAAATATTTGTATTAAGAACAATCTTTCTTTGAGAGTTGACAACCCTTCAGATTGTAATTAATGGATTAGTAATTAATGGGGTGGTATACTTCTTTAAAAATTTGGATGAAAATTCTTCACTAAATATTCCATAGCAAATTCATAATACCAGTTTGACCCCTTAGGATATAGATATATAGGTAGGTAGATAGATAGGTATGATAGATTTGTCTTCTTTTCTTATCATGTAAACTGATATTCATTGAGGTTGGTAAATCATCACCTAGCTAATTTCTAGATGGTAGAATTACCATCTGGGCCATTTCTAGATGGTAGAATTGCTCCTAAAAATTTTTCTGTCAGCAAGGTTTTGTCTCCTCACTTCATTCTAAGTTATCCTTCCCCATTCCATGTGGTAAAGGGTTCTCACAAGGATCAATACAAAATATGCAAAGGTGACTTTCTCTAGTGTATTTAGCACCTTTTATTTTTGCCTAAAAGTGCCCATGTTTTAGTGCTGTGTAATGGTTACATTTACAAACCATGGCCATTCTACTCAGGTAAAAATTAACCACTTTGATGGACATGAAACTATACATCCTCATTGCTGGTTTAAGTTTCCCATAATAATGATGCAAATAAACTCAGGGGACTGAGATGATTCTGAAAGTTGTATTTAGGGTGAAGAGCTATGGCTCCTCTTCTGTCAGAGTTAATGCTCACTTATGGGCAGAGGTCCTGCCATTGAAACCTCATCTCCTTCTTGCTGCAGAAGGTTTCAGACTGTCCCCACTCATCCTGGAACTTCAGATCCTGAATATCTACCCTCTAGATCTCTTTTCAGTGATTAAATGGTCTGTTGTTGGCTTATCAAATAACTATAATTTATAAACCTTTTTCTGTGTGAACGTGATGCTCTCAACAATTGAATTCAAGAATTCAAATTATTCACAACAATTGAATTCAAAGAAAGATGTAGAATCCAAATCATCCACACGTTGGGGCATGCCTGTCTGTTTGACAAGGAAACAAAACAAAATCATCATTAGAGAGGGTAGTGTGTCTCAGAAGGTATCTTAGAGGAGGTGAATCGTGAGGTGAGTTTTAAGAGGTGGAGATGGGCATTGACTAATGTGAGGAGACTTGAAAGCAATGTGTGTTGGAGACAGCTTGTCAGTCATCTGGAAGAATAGGAACAGTCTGATAAAAAACCCAAAGATGAGCAATTCCTATAACCATTCGGGATCTGAGAGAGAGTTGCATCTCTAACAATTATCAAATTATGTTTGGTAACCATAGTGCTGAGCTGGCTAGAATCATGATATGGTCAGTATATTTTGACCTTGGAATCTAGCAGACAAAGTTGCTAATGACCCATAATTTTACATATCCAGCCCCACATCCTTCCCGTGGACTCCCATGTCAAACAATCCGTTCAACATCTCTACTTTAATGTAACAGAGAACACAAGTATCTGATTTTCCGCAACAGCGAATGAAACCAAAAATTCTGGACTCCTCCTTTTCCCTCCTCCCCCATATCCTATCCATAAGCCAGTTCTGTTGACTCTCTCATCAAAATATCTATTAAACCTGGCCATTCCTCACTGTCACCTGCTGCCACTGTGGTGGAAGCCAATGCCAGCTCTTACAGGTGCTGCTTCAGGAGCTTCTCAGCCTATTTCCTGCTTCCCTTCCTACCCCTCTTTATTCTGCTCTCTTCTCTACAGACCACATGAACTGTGAAAAACATGGCTCATTCCCTAGATTAAAACCACCTGTGGCTTTCCACCACAATGAGAATAAGTTAAAATTCTTTAAAGGACCCTCCATTATCCAGTATCAGCATTGGTCTGCCTTTCCCATATCATCTATTACCCGCCTCCCTTGTTTCCTGTGCGCCAGGAACTATGTCTTCTGTCTGTTCCTTGAACACACCAAGCTCATTCCTGCTTCAAAGCTTTTGCACACCCTTCTCTTCTGGCTGGAAGAGTCTCAAGATTGTCACTTAGCTGGCTGGTTCTCATCTTTCAGTCAGCTCAAAGGTCTCCTACTGATAGACCTTACAGAACAAGCCTATTTATATAGCGCTTCTCCACACCTCCTAGTCAGTCTAGCTGCATATGCCGATTTATTTTCTCTCCAGCCATTGTCACTATCAAAAAGGATCTGATTTGTTTATATGTTCATTATCTGCCTTCTTCCTCTGTCTCTGAGTACAGGGGCATAGTTTTATTCACTGGTGTGTTCTCAGCACCCAGAGTGGTGTCTGGCACCAAGTAGGGGATCAATAATTATTTATTGAATGACTAAATTAAAGTTCTACTTCTAAATGTTTCATCCCAGGTAGTCTATAAGGTGAACTATAGTAGACTGACCTAAGAAGTATGAGCCGAATGAGACCTTCAGATGAACTCCAGTGTTCTACTTCACAAGGGTGGCCTCACCGAGGACAACCTGGCACTGAGTTCGAGATTATTCTTTTTAAGTAACAGCTTTCCTGGGGCATAGTAAATCTAAAAGAAAGAACCACCATCAGTAATAGATTTTATTAAAAATAATAAGCCTATCAAGGATTGTAAGGGAGCTCAACCACTGGCCACACTGAAGGTTGGAAGTTGCATTAGAGGAAAAGAGACAAAGAGTTGACAGGAACCTATCAGGCAGAGACCTGAGAAAGTGAGAGGCAGCCATCTCCTCTTCCTCTCACCAGGGATTCCGTCTAAGCATTCAAGAACTTGTTAAAAGACAAGTCTATTAACAGTGTATGGTGAGGTTCTGGTGCTGCTAGGGTGATATCAAGACCAGGGACATCAGACACTTCTAAATGCTGTCTTGATCTCATGACATTCCTGAAAGATGTATAAACACAAGATAATGGTTCTTGGGAACCAGGCACCACTCTATTAGTGGCTGGGCTAATGCTGTGAACTCTAGTATTGAGCTTTCTGGCAAGGTACAGCATTAAGCTTCAGCTCAAGGCCTTACTTCCCTGCAGCTTATATCTACCACCTGATATGAGCATACTCCTTCACACAAGAGGAAGAGAAGGGAGAGTACCTGCCTCACCTGAGGGGCTGAATCATATGGAAGTGAGAAACAGGAAGGAAAGAGAACAAAGCTTGCCAAGCGAGCCTATGTGGATCGTTTCACTGATCTGGGCTTATGAAGCAAAGAAGTAGAAGAGGCCAAGCCATGGGCATGCCCTTCTAATCCACCACAGGCTGGACACTAGGTCAAGTGCAAAATGTGCAAAACATAGATGTTGACTTTAAGGAGTGTGACGTAGAGTCAATGAGAAGATTTATATGCAGAATAAGTAACCAAGAATGATATAGAAGACAAAACTAAGTGCTAACCTCTCACATTTAACGGCGTTTTTGTGTTCTTTTTGTCACTAACTGTATCTTAATATTAAGAGCTCATTTTCTCTTTCCAAGGCCTGGGACCCTAGAGGGACAAGGTTTCCTCATGTCCTCTGTCATTAGCCCAGTACTGCCAAGCTGCCTTGCCACAGAGGGCAGGACTGTGGCCAGGATCTAGGTGAGCGGGTTATTCCATTACAGTGCTAGAGGGGGTCACAGTTAGGACAGCAGCCTTCACAACTCTCAAGGAAAATCACAAGAAACTTGGAATCCAAAATTGCCTATTTGTTTTGACAATTGGCATCATGCCCTTCTCTACTCCTAATTTATGACAATTGTACAGACATTATGGAAGTAGCAGATGTGAGAAGGACTGTTTAAACATTAACTTTCCTTCTGATACTAATCAAGTTAACTTTGGGCACAGAAAGTGTTATGAATACGAATTCCTTAAACTGTGAGTCTTTCCCCTTGGATTTACACATATAAAATGTGTGTGCATGCACACACACACATATGCACGCCTTATTTTCTTTATGTTCTTACTGCTTGCTCTGAAGCTGCTGTTTTGGTACCTTGTTTTTCTGCTTGCTTTGACTTTCTGTACAATCTGTGTATTTGAACCCCGATTCTATCTCTCAGCCTATTCCTTCCTTCTCAAGGCTCTAGTCTCAGTTTTCTTAAATCACACATCACTATTTTTAAAGGGCAGTTTTGGCTCTTCCCTGTGTGCCGTGTTGCTAAGAATTTATAGGCATATTTTACATTGGGATCTACCACTTTTAACAAAATTATCTTGACTCTTTAGCTAGTTTATTATTATTATTATTATACTTTTATTACACCAGGGGCTTCTACTCTAGAAATAGTGGTGATATGCCTTTGATAATTCCTGGGACTTTTTTACAGTCTCAAGCAAGCTACATGATTTTAAAAGCAAGCTTACCTCCCAAGCATAGTACCAGAGCAGCCCTCTGGCTATAAGTAAAGTCGTGGTCTGTTCTGCCTTCTGTGTAGGCGGAGGGCCATCCCACTTCGGAGTCCTCATTTTACACACAGGATGTTCAAATGCAGATGATGCAATCCTTATCACAAACAATCTACAAAGCATTGAGATATGTTTAAAATCATTTCCTGGAGCTTGTGGCGATATGCACTATTTCTGTTTGTTTAATTTGAAGGCCTGTCCCAAGAACAGTATGAGCTCATTATATGACTCAAAAACCATAGAAAACTGCAATCACTTGTGTGACTAGGATTGACTGGGAATTAAGGGTTTTTCCAGTTTTAGAAATGTATTCTCTTGTTCTAGGGAAGACTGGTACATTTTTTTTTCTTAAGAAGAAAGGAAAAATATGAATATTAATGAACGTGTATCATAGCTCAAAAAAACCCATCTATATGTGATCTTATAGCTTTAACTTTTTAATTAAGAAAAATTTTAATAAAGATCTAAGTGTGTTATAAATATAACAGATAGGCTTCCACAGATGTTTCTATAAGAGAATTTTAAATAAAAAATAAAGAAGAAACATTCAATTCCATAACAGACACCAAAGATTATGTCACATGGTACTTTGTTAATAATAATACAGGTATTTACTGAGTACTCTTTCTTTGCCAAACACGTAATAATCGTAATGACTCCAGGCAGTTTGTAAAATTATCAGCCCTTTTATAAATGAGGGAACTGAGACTTAGAAAAGCTAAGTAATTTACTTAAGATTACAGAGCTAATAATAAAGATAGGGTAGTTAATGCAAAATAGAGATAAGATGTTCCAAATGTACATATCTTTGTAAATATCCAAGCAGGGGAATGGCGGGATGTAATTGACATTTATAGATAATATCTAAATTTTATTTTAACATAAGCCTTATAAAGTAAGATAAACTTGCAAAATTTTGAATTAAAAGTGCTGTTACAGAACTTATGCTGTCATTCTTCCATTGGCTTCACTGTTAAGTGTTGCCTGGGCAAGGATGATGGTTATCATCCATCTTTTCATCCTCTCCTGGACAGGGATTTCCCATATAAGTTAGGAGCCAGAGCACAAGGGTTTTACCCTCAGCTTCTCCATCACTCTCTGGGTGACTTTGGGAAAGTCACACAACTTCTCTGGAGTGCAAAGAATGCCATCCATACCAAACCAGAATGCTGTAAGCACCCTATGTCAGAATATAAGCAAAGCACTTCAAAAACTAAACCGTTGTGCCTATGTGAGGTACTCTCATTAGCACTTTGTAAAAAGACAGGAAGAAAATCAAGTTTTTATAACTAGGTCCTCCCCACCTCACGCCAAATCTTGCCTCTCAGCCATTTCTCATCTGTCATGGATTAGCTTCCATGCATATTAGATTAGCTTCAGACCATTTCTTCTTCTTCTTCTTGGCCAAGAATGCTATTCCAATCCCCTTTCCAAAATAACTATGTCTTTGTCTTTCATTATGGCCTTTAAATCTTAGCCAATATCATCCTTTATGTCTCTTTTCAAAGATAAAATTCTCTTGTGATTAGATTGTCCTGGCATTTAATATGCTTACTTCATTTGTTCATAGGCTCTGCTTTTATTTTAAATCCATGACATATATATTACTTTTCTTCTTCCATTCAATTTTAGCTATTTATACTAATTCATAACTTATTCCAATTTTTGATTCCATAAAGACATTAGAAATCCAACTGTAATATATTCTTATACTTTTAAGTTTGAAAAACGTATTGCTATTATTTTTATGCTATTGCTGTGTAATTAAACCATCACTCAACACTGGTAGTAGAGGTGCACAAAGTGGCATGTCTATCAACAGTGACTTTCCCTTAGCTTGCAGTGTGTGCAGGGTAAACAGGGAATCAAATACCTTTTAGAGCACTGGCCCCATGGAGCACCCTAATGTCAATTCACCTACATTTGTCACATCATACTTGCTAATTTTTTTCACTCGATTAAGTAATATTTATGGCTAATTTTTTCAATGGTTTGTGCTATTTACCATAAATATAAATCTGTGCTAGAAAGGACATTTTAAATATTCCCTGCTCTGACTTGCTCCTCTTTTCCCCCATTGTGGACACCAGATTGTGTACGCACCTACGAACACATGAACACACGTACACACCCATTGTTTGTGACTTGAGTGCAGGATAGAGCTGCTGCTCCAGAATGTCTAGAGCACTTCGCTGATCTGTGAAAATCCTCTAGGCCTCACTAGATAGTTTTACAATCTTGAGCTTTCTTCTGTGATAATGTCTGAATATCTGATTCCAGAATAAAGTTAATTTACAAGAATGGAACTTGCACACACACATTCCCAGTGTCTGGTTGTTTGAGACATTGCCATCCATCTAACTCCATCTGAAGAGGGATCTGGGGAGTGCTAAGTATCACAGGTGGAACCTATTTGCTTATGGCCTATATGGTGAGGAAAAAAGAGCACCTCTTTTCTAGAAGAGTTCTAAGTGAACTTAACACGATAAAAGAATCGAGGATTTTGAACGTACAGAACATACAGGATTTTGATAGGTACAGAACTAGGCTTTGTTGCTGACTTACAGTCAGTTTCTTTATATGAAAACAGAACTAGTTATAGCACTTGACCTTACAGAGTATTTAAAGGATGAAACAACATCATGCACATGAAAAGTGCTTTTAAACTGTAAAGCAGTTTACAAATGTTGTTGCTATGCCAAATTTTATCATTGATGAAAACAACTATCTGCCAAAGTACCTAGTTGAAAGGTACTAGCTCATGGGTTTTGATTTATGAAATGTCATGGTCTGGAAATCATCCCCCACCGTCTCCCTGACGTAGGCCCAAGAATTGGAATTTGTATCATCACAAGGCTTTAAAGTACATATTTCATCTTGAATTAATTTTTGTGAGTGGTGAGAGATATGGATCCTGTTTCAATCTTCTACATATGGCTATCCAATTTTCTCAGTACCATTTATTGAATAGGGATTCTTTCCCCAAGTGCATATTGCTGTCTACTTTGTCAAAAATCAGATGGCAATATGTGGATGGTTTTATATCTACGTTGTCTGTTATGTACCGTTGGTCTATGTTTCTATTTTTTGCCAGTATCATGCTGTTATGATTACCATTGCTTGTAGTATAGCTTAAAGTCTGGTAAAGTGATGCCTCCAGATTTGTTTCTTTTGTTTAAGGTTGCTTTGGCCATTCAGGCTCTTTTCTGGTTCCAGATGTGTGTAGAATTATTTTTTCTAATCTGCAAAAAATGATGATGGTATTTTGATGGAAATTACATTGAATCTGTAAATCACTTTGGGTAGTATGAGCATTTTAACAATGTTGATTCTGTCAATCCATGAACATGCTATGTTTTTCCATTTGTTTACATCATCTGTGATTTCCTTCCTCAGCGATTCATAGTTCTCTTTGTAGAGATCTTTCACCTCCTTGGTTAAATATATTTCTAGGTATTTTATTTTCTTTATAGCTATTGTGAAAGGTATTGAGTCTTTGATTTGACTCTCAGCTTGACTGTTGTTGGTATATAAGAATGCTATTGATTTGTATACATTGATTTTGTAGCCTGAGACTTTGCTGAATTTATTTATCAATTCCAGGAGTCTCTTGGTGGCATCTTTGGAGTTTTCTAGATATAAAATCATATCATCAGCAAAGAGTGATAGTTTGACATCCTCTTTCCCCATTTGGATATCCTTAATTTCCTTCTCTGGCCTGATTGCTCTGCTAGGACTTCCAGCACTATGTTGAATAGAAGTGGTGACAGTGGGAATCCTTGTCTTGTTCTAGTTCTGAGTGGGATACTTTCAACTTTTCCTCATTCTGTATGATGTTGGCTGTGGGTTTGTCATATATGGCTTTTATAATTTTGAGGTATGTTCCATCTATGCCTATTTTATTAAGAAATGGATAAAACACTTAAGACATGAAATCATAAGAATTCTAGAAGAAAATGTCAGAAAAACTCTTTTAGATATCAGCTGAGGCAAAGAATTTATGAAGAAAACCCCAGGGCAATCAAAACAACAAATAAATAGAAAAATAAATAAATCAATAGGACTTGATTAAATTAAGCAAGTGTAGGATTATTTTTTCTACATCTGCGAAAAATGATGTTGATATTTTCATGGGGATTGCATTGAATCTATAAATCACTTTGAGTAGTATGGACATTTTAACATTAAAATTAAATTAATTTTAAGCATTTTAAATTAAAAAGCTTCTGCACAGCCAAGGAAACAATCAACAGAGCAAAAAGACAACCTACAGAATGGGAGAAAATATTCACAAACTATACATCCCATAAAGGGCTAATAACCAAAATCTATAAAGAACTCAAGCAAATCAGCAAGAAAAAAATCAAACAACCCCATTAAAAAGTAGGTAAAAGACTTGAACAGAAGCTTTTCAATAGAAAATAGACTAATGGCCAATAAACAGTTGAAAAAAACGCTCAACATCACTAATGTCAGAGAAATGCAAATCAAAATCACACTGAGATATCACCTAATCCCAGTGAGAATGGCTTTTATCAAAAATTCCCAGAACAACAGGTGATGGCACGGATGCAGAGAGAAAGGAACATTTATACACTGTTGGTGGGACTGCAAACTAGTGCAACTTCTATGGGAAATAGTATGGAGATTTCTCCCACCATCCAAGTACTAATCAGGCCCGACCCTGCTTAGCTTCCGAGATCAAACGAGATCAGGCGTGTTAGGGTGGTATGGCCATAGACATGAGATTTCTCAAAGAACTAAAAGTTAGACCTACCATTTGATCAAGCAATCCCACTAATCGGTATTTATCCAAGGGAAAAAAATTATTTTATTAAAAAGACATTTGCACTGGAATGTTTATTGCAGCATAATTCACAATTACAATGATGTGGAATCAACCTAAGTGCCATCATTTCATGAGTGGATTAATAAAATGTAGTATATGTACACCATGGAGTACTGCTCAGCCATAAAAAAAAATGAATTAATACATTTTGTAACAATCTGTTCAGAACTGGAGACCATCCTCCTAAGTGAAGTATCACAAGATTGGAAAAACAAACACCACTTGTACTCACTATTAAATTGAAATTAACTGATCAGCACTCATGTGCACAGATGGAGGTAAAACTCAACAGAAATCATGCAGATGGGAGAGGGGAAGAGAATGGGTGAAATCATACTTAACAGGTACAGTGTACACTATCTAGGTGATGGGCACATTTATAACTTTGACTCAAGCAGTACAAAAGCAATTCATGTAACTGGAACATTTGTACCCCCATAATATTCTGAAATAAAGAAAATAAATAAAATACACATTTCAGCTTTTGATTTCAACTTCAGCAAAACTGTATGTTGGATGAGTTGAAGATACAGAATCAGTTTTTACTGATTTATTTGCTTCCAGTGCCAAAGCTAATTTCCAAGGGATTTATGAGGCAAAACAATAAGCTTAACATGTTTTAGCAATAATGAGGTTGGTGGACTCTTCATCGTGAAACTGAAACACCTTGAGGGTTTAGCCATCCCACTATTTGAGAAAACCTTTATTTGTTTCCTCAATAACAAGCTGAGGAAACTTATTTGTAGCAGCTTAAGAAGTCTGAGGCAGCATAATGAGGCTTAAATAGTAAATTGCTTTTCAACATATGCCAAAGAATTTAACTACTAAATTTATAATAGCAATATTTCCCAAATAAGACCTAAAAAAATGAACTTTCTTTACCTGTCTTCCTCCTTTCCACAGACATAAAGTCTTCACAGGTGAACTCTTTCCATCATAAACTCATTTTACATTCATTAGCAGGAAGCCGGTAGCCATTTAGAATTCGCCAGACACCTTGTGTTACCAATGGCCTAGAACAAAACAATATAAACAACAATATTTATGTTTACATATTATAAGATTTGAAAATGTTCACACTCATGTAGATATTGTATACAATAGGCTTCTAATCTCAAGTAAAATATCTCCTTGGATGTCTGATAGACATCTCGAACTTATATACCTCACACTGAACTCCTGAGCTCAGCCTGTCTCAAGATCTTGCTCTACTGATGTTACAGCCCAACCAGGTTCGTTGCCCACTGCTCAGGAAGAAGCCAATAGGGGTTACAGCAGAAAAAGTTTAAATTATAATATCACAGGTACCATGCAAGGAGATGGGAGGAAGTTCTCAAATCCATGCCCCTGAGAATTTAGGAGAAAGGATTTTTAAAGACAGTTTTGGGGGCAAAGGGCTAAGCAATTGGGTCTTCCAACTGGCTGGATTCAGAGCAGAACCATAGGGATGTAGAAATTGTCTTTTTTGCTAAGTCAGTTCTTGGGTGGGGGTTGCAAGACCAGTTGAGTCAGTTCCTTGGTACAGGCCGCTGGTCTGGATGGGTCAGCCATTCCACCGGAATGCAGGGCCTGGAAGATCTCTCAAAAACCAGCCTTAGGTTTCATAAGGGTGATGTTAACTATAGGAGCAATGAAGAAAGCTAAGAATCTTTATGATCATCAGCTATATGACTCCTGAGTAAGAGTAGTCAATTCCTGGAAAGCAAGCTAGGGAATAATGGCTGGTTTTATATATATATACATATATTTCCCTTACCACAGTTCCCACCTTGTGGCCCTTTATTAATTTTATAATAGGCGTTTTCAATCACAGCATCCTCTTTATCTGGTGATGGTGACTCGTTCCTTTTAGTTTTTCAGTCAAAAACATTGGGATCATCCTTGACTCTTATTTACTTATTTATTTATTTGTTCATTCATTCAAAGACCAACCCCTCAAAAAAAAAGCTCACTGGCCCAACTTTCACAGTATCTCTAAAATAAAACCGCTTCTCACCACCTTCACTTCCACCAGCCCCGTGTGAGAACACCATCATCTCTTGCCTGGATGGATTATTATATTCACCTTCTAGGTGCTTACCTGCCTCATCTTTGCTCTAATGCAGTCAATGCTCAACAGAGCAGCCTTCAAAATCCTTCTAAAACATCCCCGATCACATCACTATTCTACTCAAAGCCCTCCAGTGGCTTTCTCATTTCACTCAGAGGGAAAGCTGAGGCCTTCTAATTACATATAAGTCTCTCCATGACCTGGCCCCGTTACCAGCCTGACCTTGTCTCCTACAGCTTTCCCCTCACACACTCTGTTCCAGACACAGGGCTTTTGCACTTGCTGTTCCTACAGCCTGGATGACTCTTCCACCAGAGTCTTACAGTTCACACTTTCCTTTCTTTCAAGTCTTTACTTAAATGTTCTTCTCAGTGAGAACTTCGCTAAGAAACCTTTATTCAGAGAAATTTAAATAAAAATTATAACACTCCGCCTCATACTCCTACCTCTAGCATGCTTATTTTTCTCCCCAAACACTGGTCATCACCACCATATGTTTTACTTACTTATTAAATTTATTGTCTATTTTCCCCCTCTAGAATGTAAACTCCATGAAGCCAGAAATTTTTGACTGATTTACTCACTAATGTATCCTCAGTTCCTAGAATCAAGTCTGGCATATAGTAGGTCTGGCCATCATGTACAGACTCACAGGTTGCATACTGCACAAGGCAGGACACACCATTCAAGGAATGTTGGCCCCTGGAGTTGTGCAGCATGTCAGCCCCTAGAAGTGCAATAAACATTTGTGGAATAGAATAAAAAAATGTTTTTCCCTACTATTTTAAGTACACTTCTGTCAGTAGTCTCTAGTAAAATCCCTCATATTGAAGGAACACTTGGAGAGTTTAAAGACTCACAGACAACAGAAAGATATTTATAACAGCCCCTGGATTGTGGATTTTAAACTATCTTGCCTACACTACCATAAATACCGTTTACTAACTAAACAAAGTATTTTGAATTCCACTGCAGGTGGGCAAATTGGCTATGTTTTAGAAGTCTACATAATCACTATTTTCCCACAAGATAATTGAACAGTAAGTGTTATTTAAAGTCATCTTGGAAGAATTCCCAGTTTCACTGTAGGAAAAGAGAAGTTTATATCTTGGGATTTTGTTTTGTTTTGAGAATCAGTACACCCAACTGTTCATGCAGCTCTTTTGTCTGGCTGAGATTAAATTAAATCCATTGCCTCAAAGCGGTTTTGCCCTACCTCACCAAGGTGCACCCACCAACGTATCCTATTCCCCACCTTGGTACCATTCTCTTCCTGCTGTGTGTCTTCCTGCTACCGCTGATTACATAAAATTTTATAGATAAATATACCAGCCTCCCTCATCTTCCTGTCTGATTAATTTAAGAATGTCCCAATTGCCTTGTAGTAGGATGACTGGTGATGTCATAGCCTTTCCTTATGCGGGTGAGTTGTCAGGAACCAGGATTTCACCGAGACCTTAGGGTGAGTAAGGAGTAAGTGAGGAGGAGTGTCTGCTGGAGATTTTGCCAGTAAAGGAGGTGGGCAATGATTTCTGAAACCTTTGCTGTAGTCACTAACATGACCTGTAGGCTGCTTACTAATGTGATTCACAGTATTTAAAGAATGAGTCATAAATGATGAGGAAATCCTTGTTGTTCTTCAACAGTCACCAAAATAGTCTGCTTTTTCATTGTTTTCTATTGTCTTGGGTTCAACGTCCAAGATAGCCTAATAATGTCAGAGATTTATTTGTATGTATCCTTTTGGAGAGTTCAAGTGCTTTCATATCCTTTGTGTTAAGTTGCACACTACTGTGCAAAGGCTTGCCTTTCTCTTCTTTCTGTCAGATTAGCTTGGGAAGGCCACAGTTCTCACAGTGGTGTGGTAAAGTTATCAAATCCTGAATTCTTAGATGAAGTGGCAGAGGTGAGGCGGAGAGTGTCCAGAGAATACTTAGTCAATAGGAAACAGCAAATAGTCTTTTCACCTTCTCATGGAGAAAGCATATAGTTAGTGGTGCAGCTCCACTGCTGGGGACTCTGAGGAACAAAATGGTTAAATTTTAAATCAGAAACATTTATCTTTTGCTTCTCAGTATGTCTCTCTTGAGCTATGTAGAGGATGGATGGAAATATACATAATAGAAGTCGCCCAAGTTACTGCACTTGGTATCATTTGAGCATACCCTATTCTTATCTGTCATTGCAAACAATATAGCCCAGGCCCCACAATGTGTATTTGCACCCACATGACGGCTGTAGCTGATGTCCAGTCTGCAGCCCCCTCAAACGTCACACAGCCACACACCCCTTCACAGTAAGTGTGGCCTGATCCTCAGTGTCTATTTTCTACTCCATGCTAGTTCTAGAACCCGACTCAGCTGGTCTGATAGTTTACCCAGTCTGGGCCCTATGCCGGGCCTTGGTGCAGCTAAGAAGGAGGAGAAGAGCTTAGGGCTTAAGAACTTGGACTTCAGAATCTGTCACACTTGGCTCTCACTAGCCAGGTGAGCATGAATAAGTTGCTCACCTCTCTGTGTTTTAGTGTTTCCTTCATGAAATGGAGGTAAAATAATCTCCGACTTGTTTTGCAGATTAAATCAGATAATGTTTAGAAAGTCTTACACATAGTATCCGATAGTGTAAGATTTGCCACAATTAATAGGAATTCCCAGCATGCCAAGGGGCAGAGCCTCACCTCCTAGGATGGTTTCTTGCTATAAAGTGCTATTTTGTTCTCCACACATACTCTACAGCCAGCCTTTCTTTGAAACACACATACACACAACCAGTTGATGCACAGTGGATATGCATAAGCTGAATCAGCAATAGATGACAGAACAGTGACAGTATAACACTTTCCTTTCAACTTGTTGGTTTGTTTACGTTTTTTTTCTTTTTACTTTTACTTGGACCAAAAAAAAAAAGTTTCCTCCATAAGAACAGAATTTAGGATTTTTTACTTTTGCTCAACCAAGAAAGTCCTTTTAAATAATAGAATGGAATCCTCCATTCATTTGTTTGTTCACTTGTTTTTTTCATTCATTTCTTCAACAAGTAATTATTCAGAGCTCCAGACACAGAATTCCCAGCCCTCATGTACCTTTCCTCTCAAGTGGAAGATTCAGTCAGTACACAGGCAGCTACAGGGTGATGTGATAAAAAAAAAAAAAAAAAAAAAAAAAGTGGGTCAGGGAAGAGACAGAGGCTATGGAAGTACTCAGGAAAGGCACCTTGCTCAGATTTGGAGGAGCCAGGGGGACTTCCTGGAGGAAGTGGTGTCTAATGGGAGACATAACTAATGCGTAGCATTTTGCCCAGCATGAAACAGCATATGTGAAGGTTTGGAAGCAAGAAAGACTCTGATTTGGAGGATGAGCAGAGTTCAATGTGACTGAAATATAGAATTTTAGGAAGGTGCATGGAAGGAGACAGGGTTGGAGAAGAAAGCTAGAGCCAGATTATTTCTCTCTTACATTTTAAAATGTGTCCCACACGCAAAAATCACAGGTAATCCTGTGTAGTATCCTTATGAAGTGAAGACTAAGGACTCATACAGATGGAAAAAATCAAGCCGCTGAAAGACAGTTTATCAGTACACAGTCTTCATAAGGTTGCTAATTTCTTCTGAATTATGATGAATTTGAAGAAGATCAGATATGCTCAAACATGCATTCTGAATTCTGGCCCTGATTCTCTCCCACCATAAAGGCGAATTGGGACTTGCTAACATCTAACATTCAGATTTCTTTTTCAAAAGTCTTAACCTACAGGCCTGGTATTATTGTAAACCTAACTATGGGTAATATTTTAATATGTAAATTATGCTACATTATCTGCTCATAAGAAGATAAAAATCTTTCAACTCAAACCTTAATCACAGTTAACTGAATTAAAGTATTCTTGAATGTTCTATAACATAGTAATTTGAGAATAATTTTATAAAATGAACACGGGGAAAATCTTATTACTGAACTATTAACTGTCTTTTAAAATACTCTGTATTTTCCTCTTTCCACAATTGTTCATGCTATTCCCTGTGCTAAGAATGCTGACTAAAACCTTCATCCTCCAATGTCCAGTTTTGCCCTTTGACAATTTTAATTTTTGTTCTTCTGCAGGCGAACTAGGTCATATCTTCCAGTTCATTTGCATTTTTATTTTACTTACCATGTGTTTAAACAATTTTACGAGATTTAGGAAATAAGAGTCTGCCCTTAGTCTGTTTGCATCCACTGTTGCACTCAGTATAGGGCATACACTGTTTGAATGATGATAAAATATTTATACAGAAGGCTCATGAAAGAATTTAAGTTTCATAGATAGATAATCTAATCCCTCCCAACTCTGACAAGAAAAAAAACATTGAAGTAAATATGGTTGCTTATAAATTGAATGCTGCCCAGTAATTAATTAACTTGCTGCAGTTTCTAAAGATCAAACTGTTACGTGGGCTCTTTCTATGCAATCTTCTGTGATCAGAAATGTTAGATGAGTGCTTCTGCAGTAAAACCATATTCTCTAGTTGGGGAAGTTCTGTAGGAAGTAAAACTAACCAAAGGAAGGATGTGAACACCAGTTTCATCCTGTATTCTAGATATGTAAATGTTGTTACACTTAAAGAGAGCCCCATATTTGTTCTGTATTTTTGCTAAGTATCCCCTTATAAAGACAATAAACATAAAGCCACTTAGATAATGCATCTGCTTTCTAAGTGAGTTAACATATGAAAATGCTTACTTAGGGCAGTGGTCCCCAACCAAACAGCTGTGAAGCTTCACTTGCTCACTTGCCGCTCACCCCCTGCTGTGAAAAAGAATGAAAGATGCACTGCTTTGAAAGAATGGAAGATGCACTGAATGTTGCCACCTGGATTTACCAAAGGCCTTGATCTCTATGCTAGAAAAATGCATGAGAGAGCATATCTCTCTTCCCTCTCATTCAGTTGTCCACCCTAGTGTACTACCATGTCCCTCCCTCCACAACTCCAAAGTCACCACTTTGTCTCGGCCGCCACTGTATCTACCTCATTGGGCCTCCTCAATAGATTTCTCATACACGGACCGTACCAGTCTGCAGCCCAGGGGTTGGGGACCACAGGCTTAGGGCTTAGAAAGCACTCAACAAATGTTAGTTTTTACTCTTACTTTTAATATCATTTCATTCTTTAGAGCTATGCTGATCAATATACGAGGTCTGTCCAGAAAGTATCTAGCCACTGTTAATATAACAAGAATGGATTAGACAACATCGATGTAACCTGGCAGCCAAGGAGAGTGGACAGTGATGACTTCATTGTATGCATGAACAATGACGCATACACTGTACGCATGCATCAACAGTGATGACTTCACTGTACTAATCAGTGGGGCAGTAGACACTGTTAAGCGAGCTTGTGTACCGTGTGACCATCCCATTTAAAATGACTGAGTGAGTAGAGCAATGAATCGGCATCAAATTTTGCATTGAGCTTGAACATTCCTCTGTGGAAAATATTTGGATGATTCAGCAGGCTTTTTTTTTTATTTCAGCATATTATGGGGGTACAGATGTTTAGGTTACGTATGTTGCTTTGCCCCCGCCCCAAGTCCGAGTTTCAAATATGTCCATTCTTCGGGTGATGCGCATTGCACTCTTTGTGTATGCATATACCTGTTCACTCCTCCCTCCTCCCTCTCCCCCCACCCCCAGCCCAACTTCCAATAGATATTATTCTTATATGTGCATTTATGTGTTGATCAGTTAATACCGATTTGATGGTGAGTACATGTGGTGCTTGTCTTTCCATTCTTGGGATACCTCACTTAGTAGAATGGGTTCCAGCTCTATCCAGGAGTATACAAGAGGTGCTATATCACCATTGTTTCTTAAAGCTGAATAGTACTGCATGGTATACATATACCACATTTTATTAATCCACTCATGTATTAATGGACACTTGGGTTGTTTCCACATCTTTACAATTGTGAATTGTGCTGCTATGAACATTCAGGTGCAGGTGTCTTTCTTATACAGTATCTTTTGTTCTTTTGGGTAGATGCCCAGTAATGGGATTGTGAGATCGAATGGTACTTCTACTTATATCTCTTTAAGGTATCTCCATGTTGCTTTCCACAGAGGTTGCACTAGTTTGCAGTCCCACCAACAGTGTATTAGTGTTCCTATCTCTCCGCATCCACACCAACATTTATTGTTTTGGGACTTTTTAATAAAGGCCAGTCTCACTGGGGATAAGTGATATCTCATTGTGGTTTTAATTTGCATTTTCCTGATGATTAGAGATGTTGAGCATTTTTTCATATGTTTTTTGACCATTATTCTGTCTTCTGTTGAAAAATTTCTGTTCCTGTCCTTTGCCTACTTTTTGATAGGGTCATTTGATTTTTTCTTGTTGATTTTCCCGAGTTCTAAGTAGATTCTGGTTATCAGCCCTTTATCGGATTTGTAGCATGCAAAATTTCTCTCTCATTCTGTAGGTTGTCTATTTGCTCTTGTGACAGTTTTTTTGGCTGTGCAGAAGCTTTTTAATTTGATCGGGTCCCATTTATTTATTTTGGTTGTTTCTGTGATTGCCTTTGGGGTCTTCTTCATAAATTCTTTGCCTAGGCCAATGTCTAGAAGAGTATTTCCAACATCTTCCTCTAGAATTCTAATAGTTTCACTCTTTAGGTTTAAATCTGTTACGCAGTGTGAGTTGATTTTTGTGAGAAGTGAAAGGTGTGGATCCTGGTTCAGTCTTCTACATGTAAGCCCTTCATTTTGAGTATTCAAATACAGTTCAGGGAACTTCAAGTCACTGAGTGTTTTAAATATGCCTCTTCTCCCTTTCAAGGGATACAAAATGAATGGTCCACTGAGAAAGTTATACCTGGGAGGGTACCCGTAATTGTCAAATTGATCTTTTCCCTTGCCCTCCCATTCTCTTTCAGCCTTATCTGTTCTTGAAGTATTTAGGTCCTTCCTGGTTTGTGAGCTATTTGTGCCCCTGTCTTGGGTTGAGTGCTCCGGGAGGCAGAGCCTGAGACAAAGCAAGGCATATAAAAGTTTCACTGCAGAGAGTAATACCTGTGAAAGGAAAAAGGGGAGGAAGCCGAATTGGGCGGAGGGAGCTGTCAGATCTTAATGTAGACCTGATAAGGTCTACACCAGCAAGGATGACTAACTATCCTGCTGTGCCTGGAACTTTTCCAGTTTTAGAACTGCAAGTCTTACATCCTGGGAAAACTCTCAGTCCTAGCAAACTGGGACAGCTACATCAGCCCAATGGGAAGCTCATGAGCAAGGATTGCCCAATGGAGGAATTTTGTTTTGGGTCGAAATGGCCAGAACTTTGTATAATCACCTTACTTAGTCATTGGCTGGGGCCACCCCAAGAAGAGTGTGATCTCAGTCGCTACCTGGCTCAGTCACTGGGCAGGAACCAGGCAAGAGAGCATGACCACAGCTTGAAAGCTGAAGCGGAACCTAAAGGAGCTGATGGCTAGAGGCTTCAGCTAACCACATTCCCTGCAACTGGGAGAGTCTCTTCTTCAAGGGAGGTCTGAGCAGCACATCTCCGTGTCTGCCACACTCCCCATACAATGCCTAGCACAGTAGGCCACAAGACAAGGGCAAGACCATCTTATGTGCACTTGTCTGAGAACCTGCTAGAGGGTGAGCCTTTGGTAGGCAAAGACTATGTCTTTTTCCGTCTTGACATCTGCCAGTACTGTGATTTGCACACATCCCACAAAGGTTTGTTCAATTGAATATGAGCTGCTATAGTGTGGAAGTTGATATGAGTTGGGACCAACTAAATGTGATGGTGTTCATTGATGAAAATCCTGTGTTTTAACTGGCTTCTACCTATGATACTCTTTTATATCATGACTTCAGTGAGGGGGAATGTTTATTTCTACTTGTTTCCATGTTGATTAGACCTCCATTGAGTTACTGCTCTAGGCTGCACCCTGACTCCTCATTCACTTTCCTCCTCCCACCAGGGAAAGGGGAGCCAGTTATTGAGTGGTGAGTTTGGGAAAAAGAACCTGGCTTGTGCATCAGGCTCTGGGAAGCCTATGGTTGTCTAATTGTCCCTTTCTGGAGGAATGGCCTGTCTAATACAGGAGATGAGAGAGTGTCTGCAAGTTCATTATTGCTGTAGACCTAAGTCATATCCCCCAAACAGCTTTATCAGACATAGAAGCAATCATTTTTATCATCGTCTGCCTGAGTTCTTTATCTAGCTCTCTGTTCCCAGGGAGGGCTATTATTTATTGGACACCCAAACACTCTAGAACAACACTACAGTCCTGCTCCAGTGGCCCAGGTTTGCTTTCATTTTAAACAATTACAAAAAACATACAAAAATTTGAAAGAAAGTTGTATTTCCCCGTGGTATCTTCTTTATTCAGTAGCCAGTTCAAACATTTTTATTCCTAATTTATAATGTAGGCAAGAAATTCATGTCTTTAATTAAAAGTATGTGAATATCTTTAGCCAAAGATATAAATGACTAAAGATATCTCTAATCAAATTTTAGAGATGAAATGGTAACTATGACTTCTCTCTCCATTTTCTGGCAGATAGCAGTGATAATTACCACTAACTCTCTAAGTAATGGTGATGCGCTCAGTCAGAAGCCAGAGTGAATGGCTCACCGCCTTCTCTCTTGGAAAGCTTGTGTTCCTAGGTACAAAATGCTATGGGAACTATTGAGCAGCTATTTCAAATTCACAACTTTTGAAACATAAAATGTTGTATAAAAACATTTCTTTTATAGTTTCGCCAGAAAAATAGTGTGAATCTAAATCTAATTAAGCCTCTAAATTTATGTATCAGTTTTCGGGAAAAATAGGAATATAAGAATCTGCCAAATGATACTATAAGCATACAATCAAATTCCAAATTGGAAAATTCTACAAGAATGATGACCACATTTTTTTCAACAAACACATGGCATAGAAAGCAGGGAGGGGCTGGGCGTGGTGGATCACACCTGTAATTCCAGCACTTTGGGAGGATCACTTGAGGCCAGGAGTTCAAGACTAGTCTGGACAACATAAAGAGTCCCCACCTCTGCAAAAAATTTTGAAAATTAGCCGGTGTGGTCATGCGTGCCTTTAGTCTCAGCTACTCAGGGGGCTGAGAGGCAGGAGGATCACTTGAGCTCAGGAGTTCGAGGCTGCAATGAGCTATGATTGTGCCATGCCACTGCACTCCAGCTGGGTACTAACAGAGTGATATTCTGTCTCTAACAACAACAACAAAAAAAGGCAAGGAGACTCATTACAGATTTACTGAAATGTGTAAGACATGTCGACCAAATACAATGTGTGGACTCCTTTTGGATTTTTATTCAAACCAAACAACCATAAGAAGATATTTTTGAGACTATTGAAGAAAATCAAACATAAATGTAGCACTGGTGATATCAAGGAATTGTTTTCAGTGTATTGAATGTGATAGTGGTATTGTTGTTATGTGTTTCCTAAAAGACCTTGTTTATTAAAGATACATGCTAAAATATTTACCAGTGAAATCATCTGATATCTATATTTGCTTTAAAATATCGACATATTCATATATCACTTATGCAATTAAATATAAATAAAATGCATTGCAAACAATTTTCTGTTACAGAATATTCATAACATATCAAGGAGATGAAAGAAATCCCATTTACTAAGCTCTTGCCTTATGCCAAACAGAGAAGGGCATGTACACATTCTCATTTATGTTCCAGATAACCCCCAAAAGTAGGTGTTATAATGTCCTTTCTACAGAAGGGAAACTGAAGCTCAGATAGTTTAAGAGGTCGTGCAGTCAACATTCAATTTAGAACCAGTGCTTTTCAGAACACCATAGTTCTTTCAGAAGAAAGCTTTGGAGGCAGAAAACAGACCAAATATTTCTCAAATGTACATAGAGCATACCAAATGTTCCCTGCAAGTCTGATGGTTTTGTGTAACATAAAATGTATCAGTCTATTTCCTCTTCTAGCTTAGACTGTTCTGCCCAGAGCTCCCAGTTCAGGGAGACACCACTGAGTGGTTCCTGTTTAGGAGTGATGGCTGTTGAACTGGAATGGATATCTGATCTACACCAGCCAATGATCTGCCTGGCTACATACTAAACAATCTCTTTTTCTCTTAAGCATTTAACCTGAAAAATAGAGAGAATGTAGGTAGTCAATGATAGATCTGGAAATAAAAATTTTGATGTCAAGGAAATGATTAGGACAGCTATGTTTTAACCATGTACAAGATGAATAAGCAGAGTAGATGGGATTGAGAGAAAAAGAATGAATGAGACAGACGTAAGAGAAGAAGTTGAGATGATGTGGCCCTAAGTCATATAGAGGGTATGATTTCTGGCCAAAGAACTACTTTTGAATGTACAAGAAATCTCCCATTATAATCTTGCAACACTCCTATCCTCTTTTCACTTGAGTTAGAGTGGTTTCTGTTCTTTGCCAACAAAAGAGCTTTATCTAGAACAATTAAGATATGATGGCCGTTTAAAGTCATCACCAGATTTATTTTCAGGATCGTTTTGCATAGCTCATCCCCCAGTTGCATAGATCACGCCCTTTGAAAGAATGAGCTGTCAACTTCAATAGTACTCAAGAGACAGAGTAGTCTACACCCCATTCCTAAACTCTCCATTTCTTTCCTGCTTTCTTCCTTTCTTCATGCCCAATCCCAGAGTCTCCATTTGACTAAATTCAGTCCTTCCAAATTTCAGCTTAAATATCATCTTGAAGCTTTTTCTGACCAATCCAGGCCTTAATGATTCCCATCCTTTCTCCCTACCTGTCTGACTTTTATGACAGCATTATCAACTCCTCTCATTTTCTGCTTACTATGCATTATTTTGGATAGTTTGCTAGCTTTCTATAGGTAGAAAAGTCTTTTCTACCTGACTTTTCCTTGAATTTCCTGAGGTCAGAAGCTTACATCTTCTCCTCTTCTCTTCTTTCTGTATCACTAAATATGCTCCAGGTCCCTTGCTCTGCAAATCACTTATTTCGAAGTAGGGACTCAGCAAATACTTGCCAATTAATTGATGATTAATATGTAATATGTGACTTGCAGATATGTCTCTTGTTTCCAACTTCCGACAAATGAAAGAGAGAAGATTTACTTTTATTCTCTAGTAAGAATCATTCTTCTATAGACTGACAAATTCACTCCTCTGATAATAAGGGGCTCAAGACTATTGTTTCTCACTTCTGAAAACAGCTGTACTTCATTTTTCTTATGCAAACATTGGAAAGGTCAAAAAACGTTCTCTGTAATAAGATTAATGTGTTAAATAGATTCTTGGCAAATAGAAGTAGCTGGCTCCCACACTAAGGGTTGGAAACCTTTGCCCATGGAAAGGTATGTCTTTTATTTAAATATGGGCAGTTTATTTATTCTTAAGGATCCAGCATTTCAGTCCTTATTTGTCCATAATTACCTACAGAAGTCTGTAGTAATTGTTGAACTACAACATTTTTAAAACTCTCTTATAATCCAAATGTATACTATATGGGGAAGACTGAGGTAAAGAAAACTAAATGAACTGAATGGTCTCTAGGGTAACTCACACATTGCCTGATTTAAATTAGAATCCTACCTAATAAGATTTGAGAAAACTATTAAACATCAGCTTTATTTTCTCCTGAGAATAGCACCAAGAATTTTTCTAAAGAAATGTAAGACAATTATTACCTGGCTTGTAAAATGACTATAACCCAGAGCAATGGATCCTTTCTCTTTTCGAGCTATTTCTGAGCAAATGAAGAACTTACTGGTCCTTGGTGTCCATCGACTATTATCTTTAAGTATGTAACTGATTGCAGTCCTACTTTTCTGTTTTATTTTGGCTAAATAATTCCAATGCTCCTTTTCACCCCCTCTTAATATACTCTAGTTTCCTCTGGGCTCCACAAAGATCTGGTTCCTAATGGTGAGTCTATCAACTAGACTCACCATTCTATGGTCTTGGATAAATCATGAACTCCACATTTCAGTATTCTTACCCCTCAACAGGAGACAATTCTTTCTTGACAAGGAGCTAGTGAGGATCTGCCAACAAAATTGCTAGAAAGAACCCTATAGGTACTAGGTATTACATTTTCCATGACTTTAAGAACTGAGGCACTAGACTGAGTGAATACACAGAACTCACATCCCACTTCACTATTTCACCTTCCACAGGGGACTTGCAACTCAAGCTTTTGGGGACACTATAAAGAAAGGAGTGTGTGTATGTGTGTGTGTGTGCACACGTGTGTATGTGTGTGTGTCACACACACACACACACACATATTTTTCTTTATCTAATCATCCATTGATGGACATTTAGGTTGACTCCATATCTTTGGTATTATGAATAGTACTGCAATAAACTTACAAGCGCAAATATATCTTTTTGATATAATCATTTCTTTTCCTTTGGGTAGATACCCAGTAGTGGGATTGCTGAATCAAATGGTAGTTTTATTTTTAGTTCTTTGAGAAATCTCCTTACTGTTTTCCATAGATGTTGTACTACTTTATATTCCCATCAACAGTGTATAAGCATTCCCTTTTCTCCACATCCTCACCAACATCTGTCATTTTTTGAACTTTTAATGATAGCCATTCTGACTGGTATAAGATGGTATTTCATTGTGGTTTCATGTTGCATTTCTCTGATGATTAGTGATGTTGAGCATTCTTTCATATACTTGGTCATTTGTATGTTTTCTTTTGAAAAATGTCTGTTCATGTCCTTTGCCTAATTTTTAATGGGGTTATTTGGATTTTGTTGTTGTTGTTGCTGAATTCTTTGCATTCCCTGTAGATTTTGGATATTAGCCCTTTGTCAGGTGCATAGTTTACAGACATTTCCTCCCATTCTGTATGTTGTCTGTTCACTCTGTTGATTATTTCTTTTGTTGTGCAGAAGACTTTTAGTTTAATTAAGTTCCATTTGTCTATTTTTGCTTTTGGTGCATTTACTTTTAAAGTCTTAGTCATGAATTCTTTGCCTAGGCCAACATCCAGAGGAGTTTTTCCTAGATTTTCTTCTAGAATGTTTATAGTTTCAGGTTTTACATATAAGTCTTTAATCCATCTTGAGTTAATTTTTGTATATGGTGAGAGATAGGGGTACAGTTTCATTCTTTTGCATATGGCTATCCATTTTTCCCAGTACCATTTTTTGAAGAGGGTGTCCTTTCCCCATTGTATGCTTTTTTTTTTTTTTTTTGGTCTGCTTTGTAGAAGATCAATTGGTGGTAGGTATGTGGTTTTATTTCTAGATTCTCTATTCTGCTTTATTGGTCTGTGTGTTTATTTTTACACCAGTACCATGTTGTTGTGGTAACTACATAGCCTTGTAGAATAATTTGAAGTCAGATAATATGATGTCTCCAGCTTTGTTCTTTTTGTGTAGGATTGCTTTGGCTATTTGGGCTTTTCCTTGGTTCCACATGAATTTTAGGATAATTTTTGCTAATTCTGTGAAAAATGACATTGATATTTTGATAGGAATTGCACTGAATCTGTGGATCCCTTTGGGCAGTATGGTCATTTTAACAATATTGATTCTTACAATCCACGAGCATGAAGTAGCGCATTCGTGGTTCAGTGGCAGAATTCTCGCCTCCCAATCCATGAGCATGGGATGTTTTCCCATTTGTTTGGGTCATCAACAATTTCTTTCATCAGTGTTCTATAGTTTTCCTTGTAGAGCTCTTTCACCTCTTAGGTTAAATGTATTTCTAAGTATTTTATTTTATTTTATTTTTGTAGCTATTGTAAATGGGATTGACTTCTTCATTTTGTTCACAGTTTGATCGTTATTGGTGTATATAAATGCTAATAATTTTTGCCTGTTGATTTAGTACCCTGAAACTTTACTGAATTCATTCATCAAATCTAGGAATCTTTTGGCAGAGTCTTTAGAGTTTTCAAGATAATAAGATCATATTATCAGCAAACAGAGATAATTTGACTTCCTCTTTTCCAGTTTGGATACATTTTCTTTCTTTCTTTTACCTGATTGCTCTGGCTAGGAAGGACTTCTAGTACTATGCTGAATAGGAGTGGTAAAAGTGGGCATCCTTGTCTTGTTCCAGTTCTTAGGAAGAATGCTTTCAATTTTTCCTCATTCATTATGATGTTGGCTGTGGGTTTGTCAAATTATTTTGAGGTATGTTCCTTCTATGCCTAGTTTATTGAGGGTTTTTATCATGAAGAGATGCTAAATTTTATCAAAAGCTCTTTCTGCATCTATTGAGATGATCATATGGTTTTTGTTTTTAATTCTGTTTATGTGGGGAATCATGTTTATTGATTTGCATATGTTGAACCATCCTTGCATTCCTGGAATAAAACCCACCGGATTGTGGTTTATTGTCTTTTTGATGTGCTGCTGGATTCTATTTGCTAGTATTTTGTTGAGGATTTTTGCATCTGTGTTCATAAGGGATATTGGTTTGTAGTTTTCTTTTTTTGTTGTGTCCTTTCCTGGCTTTAATATTAGGATGATACTGGCTCATAGAATAAATTAGAGAGGAGTGCCTCCTCCTCGATTTTTTGGAACAGTTTCAGTAAGATTGGTACCAGTTGTTTGCACATCTGGTAGAATTCAGCTGTGAATCCATCTAGTCCTGGGCCTTTTCTTCTTGGGAGATATTTTACTATTGATTGAATCCCATTATTCATTATTGGTTTGTTCAAGATTTCTATTTCTTCCTGGTTTAATCTTGGGAGGTTGTATATTTCCAGGAATTTATCCATTTCCTCTAGGTTTTCTAGCTTGTGAGCATATAGTTGTTCATAGTAGTCTCTGACGATCTTTTGTAGTTCTGTGGTATCAGTTATAACATCTCCTTTTTCATTTCTGATTGTGTTTATTTGAATCTTCTCTGTTCCTTTCTTGGATACTTTAGCTAGCAGTCTATTGATTTTATCTTTTCAAAGAACAAACATTTCATTTTGTTGATCCTATGTATTATTTTCGGTATCAATTCATTTAGCTCTGTTTTGATTTTGTTATTTCTTTTCTTCTGCTAGCTTTGGGTTTGGTTTGTTCTTGTTTTTCTAATTCCTTGAGGTACATAATTAGGTTGTTAATTTGTGGTGTTTCTTTTTTTTCTTTTTCTTTGATGTAGGTATCAAATGCTATAAACTTCTCTCTTAGCACTGTTTTTACTGAATCCCAGAGGTGTTGGTATGTTGTGTTTCCATTTTTTAAAATTTTCAGCTTAATTTCATCATTGACCCAAAGATTGTTCAGGAACATGTTGTTTAATGTCCATGTATTTGTATAGTTTTGAGAATTCCTCTTGGAATTGATTTCTAGTTTTATTTTACTGTGGTCCAAGAAGATACTTTATATGATTTTGATTTTTTTTTAATTTATTGAGACTTGTTTTGTGATCTAACATGGTCTACACTGGAGAATGTTCCATGTGCTGATGAGAAGAATATATATTCTGCAGTTGTTGGATACAACATTTTATAAATGTCTGTTAGGTCCATTTGGTCTAAAGTCTAATTTAAGTCCAATGTTTCTTTGTTGATTTTCTGTCTTGATGATGTCTAGTGGCATCAGTAGGCCATTGAAGTCCTCTACTATTATTGTATTGTTGTTCATCTCTTTTCTTAGGTCTAGTAGTATTTGTTTTATGAATCTGGGTGCTCCAGTGTTGGGTACATATATATTTAGGATTGTTATATCTTCTTGTTGAATTGATCCCAATATCATTATATAATGACAGTCTCTGTGGTTTTTTTTACTGTTGTTATTTAAAGTCTGTTTTTTCTGATATAAGTATAGCTATTCCTGCTTGCTTTTGGTTTACATTTGTATGGAGTATCTTTTTCCACTCCTTTACCTTCAATCTATAAGTGTCTTTACCAGTTAGGTGAGTTTCTTGTAAGCAGCTTAGATCTTTTTTTTTTTTTTTTTTTGAGACAGAGTCTCCTCTCTTGCCTGGGCTAGAGTGCCGTGGCATCAGCCTAGCTCACAGCAACCTCAAATTCCTGGGCTCAAGCGATCCTCCTGCCTCAGCCTCCCACGTAGCTGGGACTACAGACATGCTCCACCATGCCTGGCTAATTTTTTCTATTTTTAGTTGTTTGGCCAATTTCTTTCTATTTTTAGTAGAGATGGGGTCTCGCTCTTGCTCAGGCTGGCCTCGAACTCCTGAGCTCAAGCAATCTTCCTGCCTCAGCCTCCCAGAGTGCTAGGATTACAGGCGTGAGCCACCACACCCAGCCTTGATTATTTTTTTAATCCATTCTGCCAATCTGTATCTTTTAAGTGGAGCATTTAATCTATTTATGTTCAAGGTTAATAATGATATGTGATGTTTTGTTCCCATAATAACGTTAATTATCCAGTTGCTTTGTAGTCTCATTTGTGTAATTGTTTTATAAGACTTGTGATTTTCATAATTTCATGTGTTTTTATGATGGTGAATATTGACCTTTTGTTTCCATGTTTAGAACACCCTTGAGCATTTTTTTATAGGGCCAGTCTAGTGGTGATGAATACCCTCAGCATTTGCTTGTCTTGGGGAGAAAACATACACTAAAACATAGAATTTTAAAACATGAGCTAACAGTAACATAAAAATTCTAAAATAGTATGTTATATTTTTTATTCTACTTTATTAACAGTAAGCTCTTTGCCATCAGAAAAACTTTATAAAAGCATATTATAGCTATAATATGTTGAATGTATCATATCTGATTAGAGCCTATACCAGGAACCAGGGAAGTGCTTCCTTCATTATATTCATATTATTCTTTGGGGCTTGCAATTTTAATATCACCTACAATCTGTGGAGTTTTGGTCTGTTTTGTCTCAGCAGGGATATTTGTAAGTCACTTGCCCACTTGAGGAGGTTAGTTGAATTAAAACTCGACCACACACAAACACACATCAGTCTACAATGCCTTGCCATAAGCTGCAAGTGCAGAGAAGAGTAAAGATGCTCTTGTTGAGCCTTCTACATGGTAAGATGCCCACTCCTGCTGCCTGAGCTACACATGATAAGGAATCCTCTGATGTGGAGTCAGTGAGGGGGTGAGCCTCAATTTGGATGCTACTGCATATTACTAATGTTTAATTCATCCTTATATTTAAATAAAAGTCAATATAAATAGAGGTTTTGGTAACTTTTTTCCCTTACTTGTTAGAGCAGGTCGCACCTCTCCAGGAGCATGTGAATTCTACTTTGGAGTCCATTGCCCCAGAGGACACTTTGCAAAAAATTTGACTAAGGCTTCAGGGAGCTCTCTAGCAGTTTGCAGCAGAGATCTTCCTGCCTCAGAAGGAAGCAAGCTTTAAACTCAGGCAAAAGAATTAGATCAGGATCCATGTTACAGAGTGTAATCACACTTTTCTTTTTCTTTTTCTCATTTTGTTCAGGGAGATCAAGAAAGAGATCCAGGCAGGACCGCTCCTCAGTAAAATTTTGAAGGTATCTCTTTGGGAGTGACAATTTCCTCTCCATCATGTCCTCTCCCTATAGGCGGCCACTGTCCCCCTAAGAGCAAACCCTGCTTTGTGGAGGGCAGCAGATGTCAGTCATTGCTCTGTAGTATGAATTGAAGTCAGTGTCATCACCTTCATGTATGTAAAGTCCTACCTCTGACCATGGAAGGAAGGCTCTGTTTCCCGACAAAGCAATTTTTTTTATTCCTCTGCCAAGTGGAGAACACATTTGTGGGACAAGGGCTGCAGACAGCCACACTTCTACATATTTACATTTTTCCAAAGTCTCACTTTGCAGATATCATGTGGGAATTTCTTTCTTACATAGATTACAGGGGAATATGACCATTCTGTACCTGGGTTTCAACTAGATTGATCCTGTTAACAATAACAGCCACCATGACTATAACAGCTGAAACTTATTGGATACTTGCTGTGGATCATGAAACTATGCTATAAGCTTTGTTTAAAGTATCACTTTTTATCCTTGCAACAATCCTATGTGTCAGGTACTAATATTGTTGCATCAGAGACAGAAATTGAGCCCATGCAGGCTGTCCCATAAGCCTATCACCAGGCCATACAGCTTTCTATCATGATGGTCCTGTGGTTGACCAGGCAACCTGGGCTTTCTGCTATTTGGAATGAAGGAAGAAAACCAATAAAATCATCAGATTTTTAGTTTTGTTTTCTATCCACTCTAGCTATGGTGAAAACAGCGTTCTTAGACATACAAATCCTGTTCTTCCCTGAGTCTGCTATACTGAATTTGCTACATTTTTCACCCCCCTAGACACACCCTGCTGTTCCCTGGTGGCCTGAGGCCTAGAGTAGGCTCCAGGATCTTTGATATATTCAGAAGGCTCAGGGGGCCAAAAGGGGCCATCTGAGTGAGACTTGGCAGCCAAGGTGAAAAATGACATCAGTGAAGGACTAGAAACCACAAGCTGAAACTAGACTAGAGCCACTGACATTGGGAAGGTTTCAGAAGTAAAGGTCTTGATCCTGGGACAGAAGGGATGTAGAAGCTTAGGGATAAAATGGAAAGAGACATGCAGTCAGTTGCTGGACATCTTACGGCATTTTCACATAAGGAATTGGGCAACTATTGATCCTTGGGCCAAAAATGAGTTTCAGCAGGGTTGTCCAATTTCCAAGCTCAATGCTAATCCTGTAAGGGAGCCTGTCAAAAAGGGTATACACAGGATGAAATATTACAGTTGTCAGTGGATATATTTAAAATGACAAAAGAAAGTAGTAACCCAGTTAAATTTCAATAGGTGCGCAAGCATCCTGGCACAAGTTGTTTGTAGGCCGTTCCCAAAAAATGTTATGGAGGGAAGAACATATATTTAAAACTCGTTAGACTTTTTCAGCAATTTATGAGCCAAAAAGTTTGAAGAATATTTATAAATCCCATTTGCAAACTGTAGTTAGACACGACCTGCAATTACTCTACTGCGTAGTATAGAAGATACACAGAGAAGTGGGGAAAATCACAAAGACAAATGGAAGGTATAATAGACTCTGGGTCATAAATTGTCTTCATAAATTGTCATTCACACCCAAACAGACTCTGAGGCAAGGATTTAGGTGCAAATAATTCATTTGAGAGGTGATTCCAAGAAGCACAGGGAGGAAGTGGGAAAGTGAGACAGGGAAGGAATGGAAGCCAATAAAGGACATCACCGTGAGCAACTGGAGCACATTATTGCTGGGGACCCCTGGGAGATCACAATGAGTCCATTCCAGAACTGTGCCACCAAAGGATGAGAGGGTTGTGGTGTTTACCTACCAATTCTCCTCCCTCTTTGGCTGAGAATTGTTCTGTGGTGTTAATTCTGGGGCATTCTGTCCTGCCTCAAACCTTCCCTTGGACAGAAAAACACAGGAAGCCGAGGTCTATACGTGATGTCCAGGGTGCACCAGGGGATATGGATGCCACCACTGTGTCCATTCTTCTGATCCAGTCAATTTATCAAATATATATATATAATGAAATATCAGAGACAATTTTCAGTTTTTAAATATATTTTGAATTGAAGATAAAAATAGAATTTCCAAATTATCTCAATAAAATGCATTTTTTTCCAGAATAAGAACCATTAAAGCTCAAAAATACTATCATGGCATATGAGTCATTGTATCTAATTATAGAAATTTAACAGCACGTTTATATACATGTTTATTTATATTTAAATAAACATTTGTGAGAGGTTTTATAAATGGTGAAATGGTGACTCAATTTTGTAGCTTCTTGGGTCCCCTGGTGTAGGAGGTTGACCCTGGCAGTGTTGGGGGGGCATTGCCATGTGGAGAAGGGGCCCAAGACAGGGCGAGAGGGCCTGGCTGAAGATCGGGAGCCCTGCACTCTACTCCTACTTCCATAATTAGCTATTTTTGTGAAAGCATGTTGTCTCAGTTTCTTTTTATTTTTTGTTATTTAACAAAAACTTACCTAGCACTTAACTGTGTGCCTGGCACAATTCTCATCACTTTTCAAGAATTAGGGGAAACTTTCCCTCCACCCCTACCTAACAGTACTAGAAGGTAGGTGTTACTATTGCCATCCTTCTTTTTTCCCCACAGATGAAGAAACTAAGGCACAGAGAGGTTAAATAACTTGTGCAAAGCCACACAGCTAGCAAGTGGCCAAGCTGGGATTTGAACAGGGTAATCTGGCTCCTGAGTCCAGGCTTTAAACCATGAGATTTTAATACCTCCATTTTCTTCATCTGTGAAACAGAACTAATGATACCAACCTTACTTACTATGGTGAGGAGCTAAATGAGATGCTTCGAAAGCACTTTGAAAAATAGAAAGCACTATTTAAATAAAAAGTTATTATTACATTTCCTGAAAAGGAAAGACAGTCCTCTAGAATCTCAACTGGTCAAGATTTCCACAACAACCTCTCTCCTTCATTATGAACATAAGTAGCAGTCAAGCTAATGGTACACTCACTCTTTTGACTAGGAATTCTTACACTTCATAAAGCAGTCAACATTTCATCATTACAAAAATTATAACAGTCCTCTGATATATTAAAAGTAGATACTCTATCCCCATTTTAAATATTAGGAAACTGAGGCTTATAGAGTAATTTGCTCAAAGTCACATAGCTGGCAATTGGAAGGACCAGGGCTCAAACTCAGATGTCTCTTCCAATTCAGTGCTTTTGAATTTGTCCCCACTATGAATAGTGCTCAATTAAATGTGACCTCCCGAAATTAAAAACAAAACAAAAGAAAACAAACAAAGAAAAATGAAATAAAAAAAAGAAAGAAGGGAGTTAGTGTTTAATGGGTATAGAGCTTCAGTTTGGGAAGATGAAAAAAGTTCTAGAGATGGATGGTGGTGATGGTTGCACAACACTGTGAATATACTTAATGCCACTGAACTGTACATTTACAAATGGTTAAAATGGTCAATTTTGTTATGTATATTTTACCACAATAAAATTTTAAAAAGAAAGAAAAAAGAGCAAGGAAGGAAGGGAAGAAAGAAGAAATAGCTTGTAAGCTTATCATCATACAACTTTAGGGGTAACTTAAGAATCAAGTGAAATAATTGCTTTGAGTCAGCAAAAATATCAACAAGGAAGATGGATGAGAGGCAGTTAGTTAATTTGAATGACTTTTTCAGTTAAAAAAAGTTATTATAAAAGGACAAAGAGTTCATTGTAAAAATTTAAACAGTAGAGAATTCTAAAAACAAGAAAAAAATCATCTGTAAGTCTTACAGGTGATATTTTGATATATTTCTTTCAAATTTTTCCTTTGTCTTTTGTACAGAATTGAGAGCATACAATTCTATATGTTTTTTTATGATCTATAGCATAAGCATTTCCCAGTCTCACACAGATGCCCATGACCTCTCTAGCCAGCAGGCAGTGCTCTGCAGATGGCAGCAAGCCCCTCTGGGCACCATGACCTTTCAGGGAACCCTGGTGGTCACTGGAGGGCAATGTGCCTGCTTTCACAGGTTCTTCCTACAATCCGCTCCAGTGCAACAAACACATCATGCTTAAATGAAGCAAAGCACACTCCACTCTCCCCAAAGTAACACATCTGGCAATACAAAGCATACCTTAAGCACCTACTTTTGCATGGTCCTGTACTATGCACAAAAGAGTTTAAAGAAATATAAACCCTGAACACTCAGTGACATTTTCACTCATCCCAGCCTGGAAATTAAGAGCGTCAATAGAGCCTGGGTCACAGGACTATCAATTTCTTAAGAGTAGGGTCTATGGTTTGTAAATTTCCTGCGTACTTTATTGATTGAATAAATAAATGACTAAAACTAAAAATCTACAGCTATCCATCCAATTTGGCCCGTAATGGCTTACTTTCAGAGAAGGAAATGGGTTCAAGATGCTCCAGATGACCCATCCCTCTCCTGTCATGCTCCTGACCAAACACTCCTCTCAAGCCCTCTTACCCCAAATCACTCTGGACACCATCTTACCAGCCTTTTCCCAAGAGACCGCCTATAGCCAAAACGCTTTCTATTTCTCTAACCATTTCAAGTCTAGAAGGATCAACGGGGCTAACTGAGGAAGTGATTCTCCCAGAGCCCAATTCCCTGTTTTAACAATTTTAAAGCAACTGGCTCACATGAGCCTGTGATGAAAAGACCTTAGAGGCAGCAGCGCTGTACATGAGGGTCAGGCATTTGAAGGAAGGGGTGAGAAGCACAGCGCCTGTTTATATCTTCCCCAGTAAACAATAAAACGGTCCTGCCCTCATGCCCACTACCTATGGAAGTTGGAATCCATCTAAAACTTGATTTAAAACCCACTCATTTTCTTTATTTAAACAAATGTTAGCATCACAGAGGACTCAGAGCATGCTGGAAAAAACACTAGGCTTACAGACTTTGGCTTGACTCTCAATTTTACTGTTTTCTAATCATGTGATGTAAAACCCTCATTTCACTATTCTAAAAACAGGGATAATGATAGGGACTCCTGATAATCCAAAACGCCAATGTTCATGATATGACAGTGTCTGATAACCCTAAAGCATCACACAGATGTATGATTCTTATTAATAATACCTCCTAGGAAGTCTTTCCTAGCTAACTGGAAAGGGGTCTTGGATTCCCTGAGGTCTCACTCCATTGAAATAGGAAACTCTCACTGCTAAATAACCACCCTAGAAAACACGCACACTCTATATCACGGACAGTAAACTAAGACTCATTGATGAAATCTGGTCCTTTACCTGTTTCTGTATGACCCGTGAGCTAAGAATAACCATTAAAAAAATGGTGATCTAGTATCTTTTGTAACAACCGGATGGAACTGGAGACCATTCTTCTAAGTGAAGTATCACAAGAATGGAAGAACAAACACCACATGTACTCAATACTAAATTGGAGCTAATCAATCAACACTTATGTGCACATATGGAAATCAAGTAGGAGGGGGGAGGAGGAGGGGATATGTAAATTCACACCTAATGGGTATAATGCACACTACTATCTGGGTGAAGGGCATACTTGTAACTTTGACTCAAACTATATGAAAGCAAATTATGTAACCAAAATGTGTGTACCTCCATAATATTCTGAAATAAAAAAATAAAAAAGAGTAGTTTTTGTATTTTAAATGGTTGAGAAATAAATCAAAAGAAGAAGAATATTTTGTGACGTGAAAATTTCATGAAATTCAAATTTCAGTGTCCATAAATAAAGCTCTATTGGACCAGAGCCACACCCATTTGTTTACGCATTGTCTGTGGCAGATTTCACCCTACAAAGGCAGAATTGAGTGGTTGCCACAGAGACTGTGTGGCCCACAAAACCTAAAATGTTTACTATCTGGCCCTTTACAGAAAAAATTTGCCAACTCGTGGCCTATGTGCACTGAATGTGTGAACATGGCTAATGTTTCTGTTGTTCTCTGCCTGTCCATACCAAAGCTGCCAGTTCCTTCTTTAAACACAGGTAAGCCCGTCTTCCATCTCACACAGCACTGCCTGCTAGACTTACTAATCTGTGATAATGAAGATAATAGGTCACTGAACCCTGTCGTTGGTCTTCCAGTACTAAGCACTCATTGCTCAGGATGCTAAGTCAATCTATGAACACATACATGTCTCAGGCTCTGCTTGGCACTACGGATATAAGAGTCTTTGGACACTGGGGATTTAAAATATGGTTGGGGAAGCAAAATATACCCAGGAAAAGCCCTTGACGAACTATACAAGGATACTTACATGTGCCTTTGTGAAGAATTCTTAGAATAGATGATGCTAGGTTAGCATAGAAAGTGCTATTATCCTAGTACAGACAAATGCATACATGTCTAATTACAAATCTCTTTTCTATGTAACTATGGAATATAACACTTAGAGGTCATCAGTGTCATTTACTTAACTTAAAGAAGAGGAAACTGGATCCCAGAGAGGTCCCACAGCCAGTTACCTGAGAACCAAGACTAGACCTGGGTCTCTTGATCCCCAAGTCAGAGGAGATTTTTATATTTGACTGTAGCACTTTATATTCTCAGATTTTTTTAAAGCACAAGTAAAGAATACTTAAAACTAAATATCGACTGCTCTAGTCTTCATCCAGCAGTACATGTATTCCTTAAATCATCATCATTCTAGCCTTCAATTTTACCTCTATTGACAATCTAAGAAAGAAATGATGCCAAGTTCTGATTTTTCTGCTCTTCTGTGATGTTTCCAGTTATTTAAAGTGGAAGGGGAGAAGAAAGATAACAGAATTGTTAAAAATTTGTTCTGGGCTGGGCACGGTGGCTCACGCTTGTAATCCTGGCACTCTGGGAGGCCGAGGTGGGAGTATTGATCGTTTGAGCTCAGGAGTTCCAGACCAGCCTGAGCAAGAGCAAGACCCTGTCTCTACTAAAAAAATAGAAAGAAATTAGCTGGACAATTAAAAATATACAGAAAAAAATTAGCCAGTCATGGTGGCGTGTGCCTGTAGTCCCAGCCAATTGGGAGGCTGAAGCAGGAGGATCGCTTGAGCCCAGGAGTTTGAGGTTGCTGTGAGCTAGGCTGATGCCATGGCACTCGACTCAAGCCAACAGAGTGAGAGTGTGTCTCAAAACAAAAAAAAATCTGTTCTGATCACCATTTGGTTAAAAAGAAATAAGCATTTTTCATATGTCCTTATGGGGTAACTATTGTGATTTTGATTTTACATAATTTTCTATTGTTTTAAAATTGTATTTAAGGTATTTCTCATAAAAGAGGCCAGGTATGAAATTGCCTCACTCAATTAAAAAACAACCACCACCAAAGGAAAAAAAAACTTCGAAAAGCTTCAAGTTGACCTGTAATTATTCTATTTATATGTAGACAGCATAAAGAAAGAAGTGAGTCACATAGACACATTATTGTCATAGAAAATTCTTCTCATACTGGAAAATAAATTTCTTTATGTGCCACATTTTGTATTTTTCTCCTGTTTCTTTCCCATGTAACCTTTAGCTGTCACCACTGGTCAGTTGATCTGAGTACAATACAAAAAATGAAAAAAAAAAATAAAAGAGAGAGAGAGAGAAAAGAAAAAGAAAGAAAAAGTAATAAAGAAATGGAGTTTAAAGAAATGTACCTTAGGAACATTCTGGCTCTTTCCTTCCCATGAAATTTCAACTGTTATCAATCACTGCATAACGAAATGTCGTCTCTAGCTCCTGCTTATTGGGGCTAAGAGTCCTGGCTTAGTTTAAAGATCCCAAAGGCTTTGATGTACCTAAATGCTTGGCAGTGTCCACTGCTGCAGGCATCAGCTGAGATTGCTGACTTACTCACTTTGAGGTTAGCCAGAACTCACTTCTCTGATTCAAAATTGCAGAGATAATCTGAGGCTCCAAATGCTGATCCCGCAGGCCAGAATAGGTAGTTCTGAACTCTTCTTTTAAGAAACTGAGATGTGCGTAGTTTTTAGGGCAGCAGATCAGGTCTTTAAGAGAAGTAGCATAGGATGTTCCCCTTTTGATAATGACAAACTAGTTTGTTAACTGACCAACATCGTAAAATGAAAAGTTAGAAAAATCCCTCTGAAAACATCAGAGAAATAACAAGGTAATAAGGATTTGAGGAGCCAAAATCCTGGAGAGAAAGGATGTGCAAAGAGGTGAAGCTGTGATTCAGCTCATTTTCTCCTTCAATGCATTTACCAAAATTCAAGCAGCAGCAGAGAAACTGAGAGCTGAGCAGAACTTTTAGCAGTTTGAAGATGAAAGAGGATAGTAAGCGGAGTCCAGGGACCACTAAGGAGAAAAGTACAGCTTAACACCCCAGGCTTTTAGTTGAGATGCCCAAAAGGATAACCCTAGTGTAAGAGAGAACTAGAAATAGACCCACTTACCCAAAGACCAAAGTCCAGCCTCCAATCTGCTCAATCCTTGATTGGGTCAGATATAATGTCACTTCCTCACTGCCTGCAAGAAGCAAAAGCTAATCTTTTCTGGAAAATAACGCTATATAGAGCCTCAAATTATCTACAATTCTTCATATATGAAATCAGACATTCAAACAAAAATTGCCTGGCATACCAGGAGAAAAAACAAAATGGCCAGAAAAAACAAGAGAAATAAAAATATATAATAGCAACAGATTTGTAGAGGTTCCACATGGTAGAATTACCAGAAAGGTATTTTAAAATATACTAGGACAAAATTGAGAAATTAGATTACAAGATGGAACCAAATGGAAATTCCAGAATTGCAATATACAGTAACTGAAATTAAGAATTAAATGGAAGCTTCAAAGCAGACTAGACACAACTGAAGAGAGGATTAGTGAACTGAAAACGGCCAGACTGAAGAACAGTGAGAAAAAAGGCTGGAAAATACAGAAAAGAGACTAGGAAATGTATGGAACATGGGGAAATGTTGAAATGGAATTGTGTTTAAAATACTTCTCAGTAACAGATGTCTGATCCCAATATGAAATTGCCTGCCTTGATAAAAGCAAAAACAACCAAATGGGAAAAACACTTGAAAAGCTTAAAGTTAACCTGTAGTTATTCTATTTATATGTAGTCAGTATAAAGAAGAGGAAAGAGAGAATGGGGAAGAAGCAATATTTGAAGTTGTCATGGTTGAGAATTTTCCAAAACTGATTAAAATCTTCAGGCTACAGATTTAAGAAATGCTATGAACTCCAAGCAGGGAAAATACAAAGAAAACCACACCTAAGTGCATCATAGTAATACTGCTGAAAATCAAAGATAAAGAGAAAAATCTTAAAATCAGTCCAAGAGAAAAAAATCAATACTGTTAAAGGAGCAACAGTAAAACTGACATCTGACTTAACAGCAGAAGTCAGAGGACAATGAATGGCAACTTCAAAGTGCTGAAAGGTAAGCATTTTCAGCCTAGAATTCTATGCGCAGTAAAAACATCCTCCCAAAAGTACATGAAATAAAGACATTTTCAGACAAACAAAAATTGAGAAAATGTATCCCCGTTAAACTTATACGAAATGAAATATTGAAGGGAGTTCTTTGAGGAGAAGTGAAGTGATCTCAGATGAAGCCACAGAGATGCAGGAAGGAATGGAGAACAACAAAAAAAGTAAATAAGTGGGTAAATCTAAATCCAAAGGTAAATATGAGAGTGAATGTAAAGTAGGTACGGACAATAAAAATAATGGCTTGTGGGTTTTAAAATATAGAGAGAATTATTAATAAAAAATATAGAATCACAATAACCAAAAAAAAAGACAAGAGGGAATTTAAAATGAAATTAAACTACCCTGTTATCCTTGCATTGTCCAGGAAATGGGAAAGTTCTAATTTGTAGTAGATTCTAACAAGTCAAGGACACATGTGAACTCTAGGGCAGACATTAAAAAAATATTTAAAAAAGCTTGTATAATTAACAAATTCATAGAGGGGGAAAATAAAATAATGAAAATATTTAATTAATTTAAAAAAGGGCAAGAAGGGAGGGAAAAAAGATTACATAACACGTAATTTAAAAGAGGGCAATCCAAATATATGAGTAGAATCAAATTTATCAGTAGCTGTGTTTATAAGGCAGACACCTGTAGCCAAATTACAAATAGCAAACATATTTGTGTAAAGTCACTCATGTTGTACATACCCACAAAATACTAACATTGGTGAAGATAACACAAAATTCATAATGTGAAGACATTGATGATGAATAGGTTAGTAGATGCCATCAACTGAAGGAGTAGTTAAGATTACTCAAGGCACAAGAAAACTTGAAATGCCATGGATTTTTTATAGGCCAGATATGAAAGAAACTTGATAGTGGTTTTCTCAAATTTGGTAATAATTCTAAACATATATATGACATTGCCAATAGTAAGTTATGAAGCTGAAAGAAACTTTTCTAATGTCTCATTAATAAAAAGGCAATTTTAATCAACCATGCTAGAAGACTGACTTATCCTTGTATTTTCTTTATAGAAATCGATATTACCAAATCATGGTCATTTTAAAAGGAGACAAATGGGGATTGAAGCCAAAATATTTAAGAAAACAAGTATGATAGAGGTATCTTAAGTAGTTATGTAACAAATTATGTTCTTTTTCTGGATTTTATGTTTGTGGATTTTATCAGCTTATTTAAATTTGTAACTTATTGTGATTTCTAAGTCTAATGTATGATTTTTAAAGGTTTTAAAACATTTACTTCTCTACCAAATTTTGTATTCATAATTTTATGTGGTTTTTCTTAAAAAGCACCCCTTGAATGGTCCCCATAAAACCTGGATAAACTCTTGTCATCTAGGGTTAGAATCATTGTTCTATCTATTGCAGTGACTCTGTTAACCATGGAAAGAAATTAGCAATATGACCCACAGATCATAATTCAGTATTCCAGGTTCACCCAGTGGGACCTACTAGAATTCATTCATTCCTTCATTCTTTCCTTCATGTATCTATCCATTCATTAATTCAACAAACAGTTATCAAGCACCTACTACAGGTTAGGGACTGTTCTAGTGTCAGGGAATATACCAATGAACAAGATAGCTTCCCACTTTTTTGGAGCTTAGATTCTAGTGGTAGCAGACAGACAGTAAAGAAACAAATGAATAAAATAATTCTCAAGAAAAATAATACTGGATGATATTTACTCAAGAGAAATGAAGACATATGTCCATATAAAAACTATACATGAATATTTATGGCAGCTTTATTCATACTCACTCAAAACCCAAAACAACTCTAATACCCACTAACTAGAGAATGGATAAACACAAATGGTATATCCAATGCAATGGAATATTACTCAGCAATAAAAAGGAATCACCGATATGTACAACAACATAAGTTGAAAGAAGCCAGACTCAAACAGCTACATACGGTATTATGTCATTCATATGACATTCTGGAAAAGATCAGTGGTTGTCAGGAGCTGGAGTGGAGGAAGGAGGTAAACTACAAAGGGGCGTAAGAGAATTTTAGGGGCTGATGGAAATGTTCTCTGTCTTGATTGCTGCGGTAGTAGCATGTGACTGTATAAATTTGCCAAAATTGATATAAATGTACATCTAAAAATTTACTGTACCTAAATTACACCTCAATAAACTTGAAAAGAGAACCTAGATGATGGGATAGTGTTGGCCATTTCTTTATATTGAGTGGCAAGAAAGACACAGGAAATGATGTGCAATACGTAAATTGAACCTCTTCAAAATACCCTGTTCTATTACTAAGACGTTAAAAAAAAAGAGGAATGGAGAAAAACTTTTTTTCTTTTACTCTGAAAAAGCATGCGTTTTTTTTTTATTTCATGCATTTTAATTAAGAGAGAATTTATGCAAACCCCACACACTAGGAAGATATACAAGTGCAAAAATGCAAATTTAACCTATTTTCAAAGGATTTTATTGACAGGAACAGTTCAAAAAACCTCACCAGGGAAGCTTTTCAAGCTCTGCTCTATGTTACATGATCAAGTTTGTGCTTTTTTTTTTTTTTGGCTCCATGCGCATTAAATTGCCAAAAGTGATACTTAATTAATCACATAAAAGCCTGACACTTTAAGAGAGAACATGTGAGACACAAGGTCAAAGTTCTTTGCTGCCTTTTCCCTCTTCCACAGCTCTCCAGCTGAAAGAGCCTTGCTGGGAAAACGCGCTTCCACAGCACCTGCCCTCTCCCTACCCCCGGAGTCTGCTGGCAGCTGTGGTAGTCCCACTGCTGTGGAGAGACACGAGCAGAGTTTCCTTCCAGAGACGCAGCATATGCTTCAGAAAAATCAAGCTACAGAGAAGTTACGAACTGGCAGCTCGTGTAAACTGTTCCGACAGACAGACTTTCTTGTAAAGCGTTTCTGGAAGATACTTTACAAGAAATTAATTATGTTTTCTCTTGTGAAAAAGGGGCCAATCTCCTCGGAATCAATGAAGCTGGACCTCTAGAACAGTAGAGAAGCCTCTGGAATCACTGTGGTGACCCCCCTTAGAAGGGGACCACCCTGGAGTCACTCAGGATATCTTCCTTCAGAAAGGCAGGGTTTGGAGTCAGTAGTTCCTGCTGTCCAGAGCAGGGAAGTAGAATCAGACTCCGTTTTTTTCTTTTCTTTTTGTAAATTGAAAAATTTTATATTAACTCCAATATGTAAAGAAATATAATGTTGCACTTATACACATTATAGGTTATTCTTTAAAATTCATTTTTTATTTTTATTGAAGCAATGTATCTACATTATTTAAATGAAGCAGCATTAAAAAGCAAATGTTGAAAAACTGCAACATCTATTCCCTCCCCCTGTTTTGTTTTTCTTTGCTTTTTACTTGTACGAGTTTATGGAGTACATGTGCAATAAAGGAAGGAAGGATCAGACAGAAGTTCATAATGCAGATCGGGATAGTTGGCCGCTCATGCATTCTTCTCAGGACATCTCAAAACCTCATCAATGGGATGCCTAAATTCCCCAAACCTGTGACTGGAGATCGTATTGGGCTGTCTAATTTCTTCCCTCTGCATTTGTGAGTGTCTTCCAATACAAGATATTTCACAGACAGGAAGAGACTGTGCAGCTGGGAATTCCTGATACCTTCTATGAGAGAGAGAAGCAAGCACATATCCTGGGAAAGAGATTTGGAACCCAAGGCACAGAGCAAACTCTTTTCTGTCCTGTCCAATAGAACCCTGCAATGATGGGAATATTCTGTATCTGTGCTGTCTAATAAAGTACCCACTAGCCACATATGGCTACTGAGCACTTAACATGTGGCTGGTCTGACCAAGGAATTGAATTTTCAATTTTACTTAAGTCAAATTTAAATTAAATAGCCACATGTGGTTAGTGGCTACCGTGTTGGACCACGCAGCTCTACATGTCTGTAAAGGCTGAAAAACACATTATCTCATAAACTCCTTGTAACGAATTCCAAGAATCTATACTTCAAAAAGTCTGCACACGTGTAATACTTTCCTGTTTCTCTCCACATTCCAAATCACAAGGAAACTTATAACCAGCCTTTCCACAGAATCGAAGAAGAATCACGTTACAGTGGAACTGCCATATCCATCTGTCCTGAAGGATCCATTCTGCCAGCTCCATTCTAGCAGAAATAACACTGAATGATAACACTGAAGTGGGCATAATATAACTTGGCCATCATATGCTGGCAACATTAAATTCAGCCCTAAACTTTATACTGACTGGAAAAGAAAACACAACCATCCTTACCCTTTTCCTATTGAGGGTTCAATTTAGGTCTTAAATTCCATTTACATAAACTGAGGCACCTAGCACAGAGGTAGACACCTAGTAGGAAGAACCAATATGTAAAAAATGTATACATCTATCCAACCGTTCACCCATCTACTCACCCATCTGTTCACCATCCACCCATCTACCCATTCCTCCACCCAATCCACCCACCCACCAAGCCAGCTATCTACCCATCCACCCACCTATCTTTCCATCTACCCATCCATCCACTCATCTATTTATCCCTGAAGGCTATTTACTGATTCACAAAAAATAGCTTTTCTCTCATTTACCCAGGTAATGAGAGCTTAATAGAGAGGAACAGCTAAGAAGCAGGTGACTTACATGATACAAATTTAAGAGTATGTTTTCAAATGAATCCCCAAAGGGTAGAATAGTAATAATAATCATGAGAATAGTATGCATTAACTAAACATAACTAGTCAATATTTTTTCATCATCCATTTAGCGCAAGGAACCTGTGGGGCACTGTGGAACATACAAAAATATATAAGAAATTCTGCCCTCAACATTCTTAATAATCTACCTAAAAATTAAAAGCAATGAATATAGGAGAGGCTAAAAAAAAAACGGCAAGTGAAACACTTGCAAATAGCAAGATGAAAGATGTCACAAGATAATTCATGCCTCAGATAACAAGTCTCATGTTTACAAGGGGGTCAGGAAATTTGGGCTAGAATGGACCAACTTAGGGCTTTCAGGAGGAGGCTTGAGCCAGATTCTAAATGACAAGCAAGATGACAGATAAAAATCACAAGATTTTAGAACTTTGGAGGGACCGTAGAAATCACCTAACTCAGCTTCATCATTCTATAAATGATTAAACCAAGATCAGAGAGTTAAATGACTTGGTCCAACTTCCTCCCGTGGGTAATAATGGCAGGAAAATATCTAGAATGCAGGTTTGTTGGTGCCCATTCCAAGCCCATACACCGCACGAGATGAGGAGTACAGTGTTTTATGTGGGAAGGGAGAAAGCATTCAGGAGAGTGGGTAGAACATGGCATGAGCAAGGAAGCAGAGTCACACGTCAGTGCAACCACCGTGTATGAGTACGTCAGTGAGTGTAAGGACAGAAAGCATGGAGGAGAGGGAAGATAAGGACCAATATTCCAGGTGCTTGAATGCGAACCTGCAATTGGTCAGCCATGCAAATCCCCAGAATTCTGGTTTCTGGGACTGCCTTGAAGTCTCCCTTTGAAATGATGAGGCCAGTATAAACTTTTGTAGAAAACTGTCATTCTTTTCATATTGACAAAGATTCAAGTTCACCTGGGGAAGAGGAGGACTACACGGAAGAGAGGTTGGGACGAGGACTGGCATTGCTGGTCAGGCTGCAGGGGACAGGGATGGATTATCATTACTGTGTGTCCCACTCATACCTCAGAAACCCTGACTCAGTAGATTCGGGATGGGGCCTAGGAATCTGTATGTTTTTAAAGCTCCCCTACGATTCCAATGACCATCCATTTCTTTTCTTGTTCACCCTTTTACCAACCTTTCTAATACAGACTATCACCTTGGAAAACTGACAATATTTACTAAATATATGCCCCTGTGACCCAGCAATTCACTCCCAGACATATACTCGAGAGAAATAAACACTTAGACATGAGGATAAAAGAAAAAATTTAAAAATAGAGAGAAATACACACTTATGTTCCCCAAAAGGCGTGAATAACCTGTCCAGAGCAGGTTATTCTCAGCTCCAAACTGGAAATGACCTAATGTGCATCAGTATTAGAATGGATAAATAAACTGAGGTATATCCATACAACAGAATACTACATACAATTAAAAAGAACAAACCACCGTTCTGTGTACCAGCATGGATGAATATCACAGAAATAATGACAAGCATAAGAAAACAGACACAAAGGAGTACTTCCTATATGATGCCATTTATATGAGATTAAAGAACTGGCAAAAATAATCTATGGTGAATGAAATCAGAAGAGTGATTGCCTCTGTTTGGGGGATAGTAACTAGGAGAGGGTATCAGAGAAACTCTGGGGATTGCTGAAACTGTTCTATATTTCCATCTAGGTAGTGCTTATACAGTTACACAGACATATGCGAAAATACATTGAGCCATTACTTGTTCAGTTTACTGTGTGTATAGATTACACCTTATAGAGAGGAAAAAATATAGAATATATATTTGCTCTTCCAACCTCATGGAATTGTTATAAGAATCCCATAGCTTTTAAAAATGAGATAAAAAGAAAAGCTCAATGCCCATCGTCCTGTTGCAATTAGTTAGATGAACTACCTGTGAGTCAGGTGATCCATCGGCTTTTTTAAGTCTTAGTAAAACACAAAAGCTTAGTTGTATGGGATCTTCTAGTAAATTCTGAACTTGAGAAGGACAAACAGTAACTATAAACTTACTGAGAACATACTGGAGCTGCCAAAGGGTGCAATTCGGCTTTTGAAAGAGCTTTCCCTTTCTGCTGCTGGTGAACTAGGTCTGCTTTAAAACTCCTGCAGCTGCATCTTTATATTCCATGTCCTCACTTTCCTTTCTGTTTTCCTCCCCAGCAAGACAGTAAACACCATCTGTACCACTGCACTCACCAACCCGGAAACCAAAATCTCTCCTTCCCATCAAGAAAATCACCCTCATCCTGAAGTGCCCTGGGCTATTGGTAACGACCCACAGACCTTCTGCTAGCTCCCAAGTTTGCCAGCCCGAATTAACACGTGCAACTGTCTGTGGCCATTTGGTAGCCAGTGGGCAAATGTGCAGGGTAGGAGCAAGCTGAAGGTTCGTGGAGGGAACGGAGAAACCCTGTTCGGTTGGTGCAATGTGTAAGCCTTGTTTCTGGGACATTACTTGTCAATCTTTGAAAATGTCATAAGTGCTGAGCAGTGTACTTCAGGCAGCTAACTATAAACCCATGTCTACAAATATTGATAACACTATCTTTATCTGTCCATTACTCGACAAAGCCAGATCACCTGAGGACTGCGTGTTCCTCTACAAAATGAGAATCCAGCACCACATGTATTAAAATGTGGGACATTTTCTTCGGAGTATAAACTTTTAAGAGCTGCTTCTCTGTCTTTTCCGGCACCTCTCAAATCCTTAGATATCTTTAACACATAACATACAGTTAATTTTAAGATAAAAATTTATAGTCTCTGGTCCATTGTACCAATTTTTCTTAATTTGGCCATATGGTCTATGCTGTGTCTGAAAGTCTATTCATTACTGTGTCCAGTTTCCAGAGCACAGAAGAACATAAGATATGTTCAATGATTTGTGTGAACAACCTGCAGATATTTCCTGACTTGTTCATTCAAGCAAGTGTTTTTTACATGACAGATACTTGATAAACGTTCAAAGAATGAGTATGAATTTTTAAGAATGAGTAAATGCAAACTTTTATGCAATGTGCCCACACAAGAAATGCAGTTCACAAATATGTATATTTCCCAACATAAAACACTGTACTGAACTCCCTCTCCCTCCCCACAAAAATGCCCCCGAAGGCATCGTATACAGAAGTACATGAATAAAGATATTAAAATTAGAAGTCAACCTTGAATGGAGCTTTCTCCAGGAAAAATAAAATCGAAATAATGCTTGGTTTCCTTTAAGAAAGACTTAGAAAAACCAGTACACAATTTGTTCAGTCACAGAGCGTCAAATACAAAATCAGCTGTGAGAAAAGTTAAACTGTCTGAGGAAAATAAATTTCAGAGAAATGGGGCTTATGTTCTCCTCTTGGTTATTTCTGAAAGAATATTTTGAAGAAGAAATTCAGTAGGACTTTCCTGTGCTCTGACGGTTTTGAATTGCCCCTAAAAAAACATTAACCTGAAGTTTAAACTCTTTTGGGTGTGATTGTCTTCCTCACCGGTCAATTAATTTTTCAGGGAGGGAGAAGTTAGAAAAAAGCAATGTTAAATCCGATTGTCTCCAGAAAACACACCTCGGTCTCATGCTTAGAAGTATTTTTGTTCTATTTGTTTCCTTCTGTCCCCACCATTCACTCACTTTTCTTTCTTAAACCAACACGTCAAACTCAAGAAGTAATCCCCAGAACAAAAGCATGCCTAGAAGGGAATCTGAGTTTGAGTAAAAGTTCCCTTTGCGCAAACAGCTCCATCTGTCCCTGTCCTGACATGGCAGGTCATTTACTGAGGCATCTACCACCCTCAGAGAGCATGTAAGTTTTAGCCGGCACTTACCTGTCCGCCGAGAGCGCCGTGAGTGTGAAGACAGACACCCCCACAGAGGTAAGCTGTATAAAGGGGATCAGTTTGCAGCCAATCCTGCCAAATAGCCATCTGTCAGCCAGGTATCTGCTGGCATCCACAGGAACACACGTTACCAGGAGGAGCAGGTCTCCCAAAGCCAGACTGGAAATGAACAGGTTCGGAACGTTTCGCATGGACTTGACCGTACAGAAGATCTTGATCAAAGTGATGTTGCCAACGAGGCCTATCAGAATGATAACCCCATAAATTGCAGGGATGACATAGAAGATTCCCGGGTGGAACGAGTCGTCGTTCATGGGGAAATCCACACTGTGATTGGAGATGTTGCAGTGCACAAAATGGTCCACTTCCAAGTTCAGAAGGAAACAATCATTTAGAGCCATCTCTAGAGTTTTTTCCCCTACCTGAAAGTGTCTTCAGATGCTGTTTCTTAACTTTTGATTTTTTAATTGGGCGAAGATGAAGACGAGATCTATGCTGGGCTCTTTATCTTCTTTAATAAAAATAATCTGAGTACATATATGCTATAGTATTCAAAACTGTCTGTCACTATTTTGACGCTGGTCCCTCACATGACCTGTGCAATAGAACTCTAAATTCAATAAGTTAACAACAAAAACTCAGCCACAAAAAAGCTTAGAATTAAACCCAGTCTGTATCAGCTCTTTCTACTTCCGTCTCAGTCTGAGTCTCCCTGGCTGCAGTTTACTAAGAACTTTTGGGCTGCTATTTTCACACAGCATTTCCTATCTTTCCTGATATTTTGAACCTGAAGGTTTAAAGTGGGTAGAAAAAACTGCACTGAGAAATCCTCAAATCCTATAGGCAGGATGCTTTGCACGTCACCGGCTTCACTAGCAAACGGCAGTTCTGCTGAGCTGAGGCTCTAAAGAGGAACTAAGTTACTTACAGACAGAGAATGCCAGCCCTCTGCTGGACACTTTAGTCACTGTCCAGTCGCCTGCTTTCTCCAAACGAGAATCAACCAGCAGACCACAGTTTCTATGTGGCTGAACAGATAGCCTTTGGCTTCTCATGTAAGCACGCAGCTCCTGGGGTAGGTATTTAATAAATGTTGCCAGCACTCTGCAAAGGCACTGGAAATCTTTCTGATACTATCCCCATGAATCCAGATGGGACTCATATCCCATTTTCTCATCTTTTCTAATACATCAGAATGATGTGTTAAGGTTGTCATAAAATGAGGTCCGTCTTTGAATTAATTGCACGCAGATGCACAGCATGTCTGCGTGTGAGCTGTCCCTCTCGGTCTTCTCACTGCCTCTTTAAACAGGGACTGCTCCTGAGAAACACATGCACAGGACTCACACCTTAAACCTTCAGCAACTGACATCTGGAAAAACCAGAAGCACAAAGCACACAGGCTCTTTCCTGTAGATTTGTCAAGCTATTCCTGTTCCCTTTACCAGGGAGAAATTAAATAGGGAGCTGGCTGTATTCTGAACTCTCAAAGATCAATAGTCTTCCAGAAAAATGAGTCTTTTCTTTTTTTTCCTTTTATGATGTTCTTTTCTCATCTGATCCAAAAATTACATGAATTGGCATTTTGATGCAGCTATTTGCAATTTTTTATTGAATGCTTGCCACATTTTATAGCAAATTTCCTCTTAAGCCCTGAATAGGAAATAAAGAACTGTAAAAGTTACAGATATAATACTGAGGAATTGGGCAGTGGAAAGCAATAAGTTATAGTTGAAGAAGTGCGAGGAAAGGTTTAACTGAGGAAGGACTATTAGAATTAGGCTTAGACCTTTAGCCAACAGCTAATAAATACATTATAAGGATGCGTCTTCAAGATTTCCATGCAGCCACCTCTTCCAGTTCATGGCAGGAAGCCAGTAACTAACAGGCATTGCTATTGAAGGCCTCGTTTCTCAGGACCCATAAGGAATAAAGAAACTTGCACTTATCACCATTCCAGAGCCCACCAAGAAAGCCTCCAAGTGTGTTGTCACGGACATTTGCAGTGGCAGCTTACAACACTGAGGCTGCTGCCATGCTCCTTCCGTAAACATGAAAGGCTCAGCGCTCCTCTCAGCCAGCAGTAGGGAGACCGATGCAGCGTGCCGAGAGGTGGAAGAGCTTCTCAGTGAAGACCCGTATCACCAGTAGCGAGTAAATAGCCATGAGCCTACCGGTGTTGCTTAGCTGCCGGCAGTGTAGCTTAATGACACAGCGCATGGACTCTGTGCTTCAATCCTGGCTCCCTTATTTATTACCTTGGCAAGTTACTTAGCATCTTAAGCTTCAAGTTCCTCATCTGTAAAGTAGGGCTAATTTGTGAAGTTAAATGAAATGATTCATGTTAAGACTATATAGTTTTTTAGCACATAATAAGTGCTCAATTAATATTAGATATTATTATCATTATTTTGGGATTGAAGGGGAAAGACTTACTTTGGAAAAGCCTAATAAGCTCAGAAGAGTGATTGACCTCAGATGGATAGGCAAGGGGTTCCACTCATATGAGTGAATCAGCAACTCCTCTGTCCACTTGGAAGAAATTTATCGAATATCTACCAGGCACTATGCAAGAGGCTGAGAAGAGTAACATGAAGATACATAATTTCGAAGCTCTTTAGACCCCCTTGCCCTCTCTAAAATGAAGCAGCTACCTTTTCTCCAGAAAAAGTGATATCTGATCTTCGAGGTCGAGCGTTTGGCAGGGCCTTTTGAATGGAGAAAATAGTATGTGCCTAGAATAGCGGCATAAAGGAAAAAGCATGGCATTGAGCAGGGGGAAAGCTATGAGTCCAGAAAGGTTATCAGGTTGGAAGACAGGGAGCAGGGAAAGAACAGAGTGAAATGGAGCTAGAAAGAGGTGGGTTTGGGAGTGATTGTGATATGTTCTTGCTAAGAAGTTTGGTCTAGAGGGCATATTTTTGGTTTACGAAGAGGACTTCTGGATGTCACTTCCTTTTATTTCTTTAGACACCCCCATGTACTGAGTCAGCCTCGCTTTCTTAAATCCAATTGGGCAACTGGTGTTCCTTTCCATGTAAGTTAAGTGGATGTTGATAGATATTGATTTCTCACAGCTGGTGTTAGCATTATGTGTTCCACAGCACTATAGAATGTTCTGATGGTATTTTAGGAGAAAAGGTATATTGAGGCTTGACACCTAATATTTTCTGGGATCAAGGATTCTTTAAAAAGCTAATTAGAGAATTTATTATTTCAGGAAATTATGGGGGTACAAACATTTTGGTGTAATGTTATGACTTTGCCACACCCAACCCTGATTTGGGACATGCCCTTTCCCCCACTACAACGCTCACCGCGTCCATTAGTTGTGAGTTTACCCACCCTCAAACCCCCTACTCTCAAAGAATATTACTACCGTGTGAGCACCTTAGTGTTGATCAGTCAGTGTCAGTTTGATGGCGAGTACATGTGGTGCCTATTCTTCCATTCTTGTGATACCTCACTTCAGAGGATAGGCTCAAGCTGTATCCAGGAAAATATAAGAGATGCTTATAATTGAGTAGTATTCCATTGTATACATAATACCATATTTTATTAATCCACTCATGGATTGACAGGCACTTGGGTTGTTTCCACATCTTTACAATTGTGAGTTGTGCTGCCATAAACATTCGAGTGCAGATGTCTTTGTTGCAGAATGACTTTTGTTCTTTTGGGTAGATGCCTAATAGTGCTATTGCTAGATCGAATGGTATTTCTATTTTTAGCTCTTTGAGGTATCTCCAAATTCTTTTCCACAGAGGTTGCACTAATTTGCAGTCCCATCAGCAGCGTAAGAGTGTTCCTATCTCTCCACATCCTCACCAGCATTTGTTGCTTTGGGATTTTTTGATACAGGCCAATCTTACTGGAGTTAGGTGATACCTCATTGTGGTTTTGATTTGCATTTCCTTAATGATTAGAGATGTTGAGTATTTTTTTGTATGTTTGCTGGCCATTATTTTGTCTTCTTTTGAAAAATTTCTGTTCATGTCCTTTGCCCACTTTTTGATAGGGTTGTTTGATTTTTTCTTGTTGATTTTCCTGAGTTCTAAGTAGATTCTAGTTATCAGCCATTTATCGGATGTGTAGAGAGAAAATATTTTCTCCCGTTCTGTAGGCTGTCTGTTTGCTCTAATGATAGTTTCCTTGGCTGTACAAAAGCTTTGTAATTTGATTAGGTCCCATTTATTTATTTTTGTAGCTGCTGTGATTGCTTTGGGGGTCTTCTTCATAAATTCTTTGCCTAGGCCAATGTCTGAAAGACTCTTCCCTACATTTTCTTCTAGGATTCTGCATGAAACTTTAATTAGAGAATTTTGATGTCATTTCAACTAATTAGCTATAATGACTCTTTCCATCCCTACCATTATGTGTCACCTTCCGGCAGAGCACCAAACATACTCAGACATTTGCTTAGCTTTTTATTTAGTGGTGAGCATGAGACACCTTTGACTTATGAAAATGACACGAAACAAATATAATACAAAGTCGTTGTCCTCAGGGACTCCAGTTTCTGAATAGAAGTGGAGTGTGACTCAGCAAACATCCTTTCTTATGTGTTGGGGCAGGGGCGTCACTTCTACTTCTATCTTAGTCAATACAGTCACATTTTCCATTCCTTCAGAAAAGTGGATTGTCTGTGGGACTTTAATATGAGGGGAGCAGTGACTGGCACAATTTGGGAGGATGAGTGAATTCGATGGGACCAAAGAGAATGGAGACAAAGCCTCTTCCCACTGGCTATGTGCATAGCTCTGTGTCTTCCAGTAGCTGGCATTCTTGGTAGCATGGCAATGCATATATACAAGAAGATAACTTAATTATAGAGTGGGTAGAATTTGTAGGTGGAACTAGAGTAAAGAGAAGGGAATTATCTGGGTCTGTTTGAGAGATCATCTACCTGAAACAAAAGTTTGGAGTGGAATGAAAAATGAGAAATAAAGGAGATTGGATCTGCTGGGAAAGGCTTTTGCATTTAAGGTGTCAGGTTGGACTTTAGCCTATAAGACACCGGTTCTTAAGAAATCATCAAGATTGCCTGGGATGCTTTGTAAAAATACAGATTCTGAAGCCCTACCCAGACCTACTGAACTGAAATCTCCAGGGATAGAACCCAAGAATCAGTGTTTTTTCATGAGGTCCCCAGGGCATCTCAGCACTCTGCTATGTGGGGGACCGGTGATGCAGGCAGTGTGCAATCCAGAGATCACAGCATGACAGTACTTGTTCTTTCCCTTCTGCTGAGGGAGAGAGTAAGGAAGGAAGCACATTTGGGAGAATATTGCTATGGGCCCTTGCTACCCAAAATGTATCCTTCCTTGAGCCAACGGCATGAACATGGCCTGAGAGCAGATTAGAAATGCAGAATCTCAGGTACTACCCCAGACCTGCTGATAATCTGCATTTTAACAAGATCCCCAGGGCAGTCATGTGCACATTAAAATGTGACACATGCTGATCTAGGCATTAGGCAAAGGTCAAGACGTCAGGACATGAACGGGGAATAGATGGGAGACTGGAATGTCAAGTTCAGAATGAAGCCAGCAACTGGAGTGACTGAAAGCTGAACTAAGAAGCACTGAATTGAGACTTTTTAATATCCCTGATAATGGCTGAGACTTGCCCCAGACTCCATGCTGGCTAAGCTGCTTTTGCCACAATACAGGGCAAGAAATGTAGGGAATACAGGCCACGGAGATGCCCAAGATGGTGATTTACTTTTATTTTTATTATTTTTCAGGTTCATGACTCAGAATAAAGAGCGAAGGCAAGAGAGAAGCCACTCTGGAGGGAGGCACTGAATTTGGTTTTAGGAATATTGAGTTTGCTATATGAACAAGGGAATGTAAGAAAGTCAATGGAAATGAGAGGTGACATTTGGAGGCAGAGAGGTAAATAATTAAGAGGACTGGCAGAGAACTAGGGCGCTGAATGCCAAATAGTTTAAATGTATAGTGAAAGAGTCACAAGAATCAAGTGAAGCTAGGCTTTGAGGAGAAGGTCATGTGGCGAAAGTCAGTGGGGACTGAGCATTAGTTCAACATTGGATCTGTGACAGCGCCGTGGAGAAGCTGCTCAAAAGATTGCCGCAACTCTTGCTTGAGAAGAATCAGAGATGTCAAATTTTAGTGCTGCAGCAGGAACAAAAGAGGCAGATGACTATATCCAGATCCCATAATGCTGGCACCATTTCAAGTTCCCTTTTCTTTTTTCAACATTCTGTGACTTTTCATGGGGCTTGGAAACTTCAGAGAAAGATGGGGAGGGTCTTCTGGAAGAAAGAGACAAGTTTTATTTTGAGCCACATGAAACTGCAAAAGTAAATGTAGATGCCCAGAGAAAGCCCAAAGAGGAAGATCAAATTCTCAGTCAGATGTGAGGCTCAGAGAGTACCTGGTATGGTGGTTTAAAATCTCTACCTTCAAGAGATGAAGACTGGGCCGGGTGCAGTGGCTCACGCCTGTAATCCTAACACTCTGGGAGGCCGAGGCGGGCGGATTGTTTGCGCTCAGGAGTTCGAGACCAGCCTGAGCAAGAGCGAGACCCCATCTCTACTAAAAAAAGAAATAAATTAGCTGGACAACTAAAAATATATATAGAAAAAATTAGCCGGGCATGGTGGCGCATGCCTGTAGCCCCAGCTACTCAGGAGGCTGAGGCAGGAGGATCACTTCAGCCCAGGACTGTGAGGTTGCTGTGAGCTAGGCTGATGCCACGGCACTCACTCTAGCCAGGGCAACAGAGTGAGACTCTGTCTCAAAAAAAAAAAAAAAAAGATGAAGACTGCATGTGAGCTACTTAGAATGAGGCGGCAGGGACAGTGTGTATCTTCCAAGACTAGAAGATGACGGGTGTTGCGGCTTTCTCCTTGCACTCTCTCCTTGTATCATCTGCTCTGAAGAAAGTCAGCTGCCACCCCAGGGACAGGTCCATACGTGAGGAACTGACACCTCCTGCCCACAGCTATGTGAGTGAGTCATTTTGGACGTGGATCCTCCAGCCCCAGTCAAGCCTTCAGATGACTGTGGCCCCAGCTGACATCCTGACTGCAGCCTCCTGAGAGACCCTGAGCCAGAACCACCGAGGAAGCTGCTCCTGAATTCCTGACACCCAGAGACAGTGAATTAATAAATCCTTGTTATTTTAATCCACTGTTTCATGTTCATTTGTTATGCAGCAATAGATAACACCTGATCAGTAAAAAGGATGGAAAAGAAGAAGAAAGAAAACCACAAAAAAGACAAAAGAAAATGGAAAAGAAAGACCAGAGAAGGAAAGAGCTAGAAATCTGAGTTGAGCCTTGAGTGGTCAGACAGGGTATGAGGGAAGGAAAGTATGGTTAAATCTAGAAAAGTTGTGCAGGCTGAAATTCACTTGTCATCCAGTAATGCCAAAGTTTCTTATCTGGATAAAATACATATATTTTAAAACATATTATAAATGAGCTGAACTTTCTTGCTCAGCCACCATGTACCTGGAAATTAGACAATTTATATTCCATTTCCATATCTGCTCAGTGAGCTTGGACAAGTCAAATCAATTCGATGAACATTATTTGTCACTGAACTGTTCTGTGCTGTAGATTCTCCATTCATAAATTACAGGAACATTTTCCCCTTGCCTACACCCAGGACTACTTGATGAATTAGTACCACCCAGCAGCACTCAGCTTCCTCTTCTCTTCTGGGAAGGTCCAATCAGTGCAGCACCAGACTCCCTGAAATACGCCCTGTATTATTTCTACCTCCAATAACAGATATCTGACAAGACAACATGTTGCTGGGATGGATTCCTTTTTAAACATTGTATTTTTAAAAAATGTAGGTTTACAGAAAAGTTGCAAAGATAGTACAAAGAGTTCCTGTGTACCCTTCACCCAGCTTCCTCTGTTAACATCTTCCAAAATGAAAACATTAGCATTGATACAATGCTATTATCTAAACTACAGACTTTATTCCGACTTCCCCAGTCTTTCCACTACTGTCATTTTCTGTTCTAGGGTTCAATCCAAGATGCCACATTGCATATAATCAACATGATTCCTCGGCCTCCCTCGATCTGTGACCATTTCTCAGACTTTCCTGTTTTTTCTGACCTTGACACTTTCGAAGAGTACTGCTCAGGTATTTCGTGGAATGTCCCTCCATTTAGGTTTGCCTGATATCTTTCCATGATTTGACTGGAAATATAAATTGTGGGGAGAAAAACCATAGGGGTAAGGCACCTTTCTCATCACTTCCTATCAGGGAGTATATATTAGCTGCTATTGTAACAATGACTACATATTTCGTGGCTTAAGAGAACAGGAATGTATTCTTTTACAATTCTGGAGGCAAGAAATTGGAAAAGAGCCCTACAGGGCTAAATTCAAGGTGTTGGCAGAGCAGTTTCCTTCTGTAGACTCTAGGGAGAATTGTGCCTTGCTTCCTCCAGCTTCTGGTGGTTCCCAGCCTTCCTTGGCTTGTGGCCACATCACTCCAATCTCTGCTTCCGTCATCATTGTCTTCTCCTCATCTGTAATCAAATCTCTCTCTGCCTCTCACTTATAAGGACCCTTGTGACACACTGGGCCAACCTGGATAATACAGGCTAATCTCTCCATCTCAAGATCCTTAATTTAATTGTGTCTGCAAAGTCCCTTTTGCCATGGAAGGGAACATATTTAGAGGTTCAGGGATTGGGACATGGACATCTTTGGGAGCCATTATTCAGCCTACCACAGGGTACATGATTATCCACATGATTTGTCAGTGGAGATGTTAACCTTGGTCACTTGGTTAAGGTGGTGTTTGCTAGAATTTTCCACTGTAAAGTTATATTTCGGGTGATAGATTCCTTTTAATTACTAGAAATATGATTTTATTCACATCTAAATAAGTAATGATGTTGACATTTTATAGCCATTCAACACCACTTATGTTAAGTTCTTCTCCCTGCCAGACCCAGTTCTAGGTCCTGGAAATACAAAAACTAGTGAGCAATGGTCCCTGCACTCAAGGAGGTAATTGCCTAACTAGGGCAACATTTTCAATTTCTTTAAAGAAAGCTATTTTGTAAACATACAAACAGGCATTCCTTTTAAATAATCTAGAAGCTGCTTCAGCAATGCCTTTGATTGGATAGTGGGTTTCAGGTCATATAAGAATGGAAACTCATGTTCTTATAGTTTCTGAAGTACGATTGGACTTTCTGTGACTATTTTCCACTTTTATATGCTCTCTTGGATTCTTTTCTCAAAGGTGTATTATCATCTCTTGGGCAAACCAATAAAAATGCCATCAGGTTTCTCATGAGAAAGTCTGCCTTTTATTTTGTTTCCAGCCAGCTTTATGGGACAAAATAGCCAGGATGCACCCTTAGACTCTGGGTGCTCATGTAACTAAAGTGAATCCAAACCTCACATTTCACCTTTTGTCTTCGGCCTGTAAAATAACACACCATGTTCTTCTCTAAGGAAGATGCTAGAAAACAGGCTTATCCGTAGATTTTTCTCCAAACGCCACTATGGCACTTCAAACTCAGAGTGGTTCCATGGGAACTTTTACTAAATATAAAAACCCTGCTATTTTTACTACTTGAAGGAGGCTCACCTTAAATTAACCCCAAGTCATGTCTGAAATATATATCCCATACCAAGTTCTTCAAGTCAAATACTGTCGAAATGGAACAGCTGAGAAATACACAGGGAATTTATCATTCACATACTGTAGAATTCAAGCTTCCCCTTGCCCCACTACATCAGAGGCACAATTCTATTCAGATTGCTTATTAGCTGTGTGCCTTTAACGAAGTCACTTTTAAACTCTGTATGCTTCCATTTTTTTTTCATAAAAAAGGGATTTAAATGACCCTAAAGTTTTCCTTCTCTGTCTCACAGAGATTGTTGGAAAATTCAAATGAGATAACAAATATGAAGGCATTTGAAAAGATGTAATGTCCTAAATAATTTTAAGCGACTGTAGTAAATTATTATAATTTTTTTGGTGTGATAACAGTACTATAGTGCTGTTTACAAAATTTATAGTTTACAAAATTCCTATCTTTTAAAGCAGAAGTGGAGCACACTTTTTCTATAGGGGCCTAATAGTCAATATTTTAGGCTTTGCAGACCATAGGGTCCCTGGCTGGGAAAGCAGCCAACAGACAGTAGGTAAATGAATGGGTGTGGCTTTGTTCCAATAAACTTTATTTATAAAACAGGGGGTTTGTCCACAGGCCAGAGTTTGGTGATTCTGTTTCAGAGAAACTTCCTGAAATATTTACGGATAAAATGGTATGATAGCCAGAATTTGCTTCAAAATTATATGGAAAGTGGAGAAGTGGGTGGGGCAAAAATGAAACAGGATTGCCCGGGTTGATAATTGTTGCAGATAGGTGAAAAGTATGTGAGAGATCATGTTATGCATCTATTTTTGTATATGTTTTAAATTCCCCGCTATATAAAGATTTTACAATCCGAAAAAATGTGATTTATTATTAATATGGTTAAATGCCCACCAAGTAACTACTGAACATATCTTGGAGGCCTTGGCCTACATGGTTTCAAAGGGAAGCTTCCCCAAAGGCATGGTGATATCATTCTGGCCACTCACATATGTATTTCCTTTGTCCCACATCAATCAATCCGGAGGTCCAAGACTGAAGCGCCATGGAGTGCCCATGATTTGGGATGGAATTGGTTTCAGAGTGGCCAGTGGGTTGTCAGCCTAGGGAAAATGCCTCTTAGATGCAGTGGGAAAATGGACCGCTTTGCTCTTTTCACTGCCCCCCGCATCCTTCCTCATTCCTCCCCATGGACATATCAGTGTATTTTAAATTCTGCTTGTTATCCCACAGAAGGAAAATAGATAGCCGAATAGATAATGAGTAATACAGGATCTGTGGAAAGGGGTGAGGACAGCGGATATAATAATAGAGCCAATGTTGATTCCAGATGCTTTACATGTGTTCCTTCATGGAGTCTTTACAACCCCCCTATGATACAAGACTGTTTCTATCCCTTTTATAGACAAGGAAATGAGGCACAGGGAGGGTAAGCAGCTTGCCTGCAGCTACGGGCTAATCAGTGTGTTCCCGTACTTTGGTACTTAACCACTAGGCAACACTGCCTCTCAAGCAATGAGGGGTAGAACTAGAGAGATGGCTGCACCTCAGAGTTCTCCTGGGAGGTAAAATGGACAAATAAGAAAAAAAAAAGTAAGAGTAAGTAGAAACTAGGGATAAAGAATTAGAGAGCTGAAAGACTTGTGGAAAAAACCCAATATGAAGAGTTCAGCAGCTGTGGCTTCTATTTCTACCTCAGCAATGGTATCTTGTGTTTTTTGTTTTTTGGTTTTTTTTTTTTTGCCTCTAGGGAAATAAACAGGATGCTCAACTCCTGTCTCATGTCTCCAGTCACATTTCTTTAATATCAAAGTAATTTAAGATGTGGAGTAGAGAGAAGCAGAGACTCACAGGTTCCTAACGATAACAGGACCTCAACTGTGCTTCCTTTTTCAATAAACAACGTGAAACATCCTCGTGGAAACATGAAGCAAATTATGCAACATTTTGCTGAAAACACTGTTAGGCTTCAAGGTGACTCTTAGCAACAATGAACATGCCCCCCATTTCTTATCTCATGGCAAAGAGGATTCTCCTAGGATTGGAGTAAGGCTTGAAACATTGTTTCTCATCTTCCTCTAGCACATCCCACTCCCTGTTCTAATCCCACTTCTGCATCCCTTTGTTAACAGTGAGATTCCACCTTTCAAAATGAACAGCTAACCTGCTCTGTTAGGATTAGAGAGACCTCACTACAGTCATCTGAAAACATCTACTCCTCATCCTTCAGACAATTATGATTGGCATTAGTCTTCCTTTTGGGGTTTTGTACCATTAGAATCAGTCACCAAAGTATATTTTCTTTCTTTAATCAAAAGCCTGAAAATGCAGGAACTTTGCCTTTGAGAAAAGCTTGGCCAGACCCCCCAGGTTATGGGGCTGATTTAAGGCTGAGACCTCCTTATGTCTATGGCAAAGAAAGCCTGGTTGCCAAGCATACAAAAAATTTTTTAAAGGAGAAAGTTAATAACTCTGAGCGGGTTATAGTAGATGATGATGTGTATAGGCTTCTGAGGCATTTTGTTTGAGACTCAGTGACTTCAAATGGTCAGGGAAGCAGAACTCAATAACTTTTTTAAAACTTTCAATTAAAAACAAGTAAAAACAATCAGAGCAGAAAAAGAATGAGGAGAGGCTTTTGTTACTGAGCAACACAAATTGTACTCTGGATGAAAAACGCTTTTTACCTTTTCCCAGAAACTAGGATTCATGAAAAGTAGCACTAAAGTTTTTCCTTAGATATAGCTGCTACCAAGCCTAACCTGGGCACATTCACCCATTAAATTCTCACTCTTATCTCCAGGTCTATTCAAGAATATTCGTATGCAGGAACATGTATATGCAGGAGGGTAGGAGGTAAAATCAGCATTTGCTGAGTATTTTCTATGTGCCAGGCACTATTTTAAATGCTTTATACCTCTTTGGATTTTGAACCTTATTAGGAAGGTACTATTATTAGTCCCATTTTAAAGATGAGGAAACTGAGGTCCAGAGAGGTTTTATAATTAACCCAAGATGACACAATTAGTCAGTGCTAAAGCCTGGTTTCAAACTCAAGCAATCTGGCCAAGATTTCATGCTCTTAATACCATTCTAGTTTCATTGGATTTCTGGGTAAGAATTCTTGCTATCTAGAATCAGATATTTTTTAGCTCTCAGATAGATCCCTACACCTTCGTAGCTGAGTAAACTGAGACCCAGAGAGGTGAAGAGACCGTCACAGTACAATATTTATTTTTATCTACATTCTTATTATGTTTTTGTCATCCAGTTCCTACAACGTGCATCATTTTCTAATCATATTGTGGAGCTTCTGGAATGCAAAGACCATGTCTTATTTACCGTCACATAAACCTAATTTTAATACTTCTCTTATAGAGTATGACAAATTGCAAAAACGTCCACATACTCTTCCATCTTTGTATCCACATTTCCTTGAAATGAGACTTTGAAGCTCTTCCCATTAAAATGTAGAGGCCATCTCTCTATTTATTTTGCCCTTCCTTTGTGATATTTTCCCCCAGTAAAATGTAGTAGAAGTGCCTTTGTGCCTGCTATAACCTAGGTCTCAAGAATTCTAACATGCTTAAATTTTGCCACTGCCTTCTGCATAAACACAGGCTAGACAGCTGGAGGATAAAAGACGACATGAAGTAAGGGCAAGCTATCACACGTAAGGCTATAAACATCAGACATCTCTCGGCTATGCCAATCACTAACTATAGATGTGTGAATGGGTCCAGCTGAGACTCACTGAGAAGAACCATCACCTAAGTCCAACCCAAATTGTTGACTCAAAGAATTGGAAACTAAATAAATGATTGCTGTTTTAAGCCACTAAAAGATATATATATATATATATACAGAGAGAGAGAGAGAGAGAGAGAGAAGGAGGAGGAGGAAGAGGAGGAGGAAGAGGAGGAGGAAAAGGAGGAGAAATCAGGTCTCCTGTGAGCTTATGTATATGTCTCTTCTTCCACCCTCACATCCATGATGGTCTCTCAGTAGACATTTCATCAGAGGAATGATGGTGTCCATAGAGATGCACCACTCAGATCTTCCATCAAGACAAAACATGTTGTTCAGCTGCAAAGAGTACAGTTGGCCTAGAATTTCCAGTTGTCCAATGCCTTCAAGATCCAGCTTAACTTACTAGCTGAGGCCACTTAATTTTCTAGCTGAGGCAGCCCTTATAGCCAAAGACTCACCATGGCAGGAGCACTAGTTCTTGGTCATTTCTGCCCAATGGAGGACGCTTCTAATGGGCAATCTTTGCCCCAGAGCTTCCCATTGGGTTGGTGGAGACTTTGTCAGAGCTGTTTTGTGGTCCAAGGCTCTCCCTGGCCAATGCTGTTTCATTTCCCTTTCATTTTTCACAGGCATTACCCATGCAACATATCTCTTTCTCACCTAATTCTGTTTCAATTTCTGCTTTCCAGGGAGGACTCACCTGGCATAGGAACCAAATCTACTTTGTCGATACTTCTAACATTGAAAGTGGAGAATAATAATCAAATTTAGAGGCCAATCATTTGAGCAATGTCTTTGCTTCTCTCTCTTGTCTTTCTTACATGTGAGATCTCTCAGTATAGGTGGTCCCCAACTTATGATGGTTCGACTTAAAAATTTTTTGACTTTACCATTGTGTAAAAGTCATATGCATTCAATACAAACCATGCTTCAAGTACCCATCCATACAACCATTCTGTTTTTCACTTTCAGTACAGTATTCAATACATTACATGAGATATTCAACACTTGATTATAAAATAGACTTTGTGTTAGATAATTTTGCCCAACTGTAGGCTAATATTAATGTTTCGAGCATGTTTAAGGTAGGCTAGACTAAGCAATGATGTTCGATAGGTTAGGTGTATTAAATGCATTTTCCATTCATGATATTTTCAGCCTACAATGGGTTTATTATAGGCTGAAAACCATCATAAGTCAAGAAGCTTCTATATCAAAATATAACTTTGTGTTTTCAAAAGCCTCCTCCATGAAGGTGATTCTCAAGTTACTATCTCCCCTTAAGAAATTCCTAAAACAATTAAAATGCAGTGAATTTAGCTTCTCAGAAGTGCTTGTTCTTTATAGGTAGGCTCTTTTACAGACCTATAATTTTTTCTCATATGCTGCTTGAACTGCCCTAAATGTTCTTTACCCTCTCCTTCAGCTGGCAAACTTCCCATTGCTTAATGCCAAGCTCAAATGTCACTCATCTACAAAATCTCCCTGGAATCCCCCCGGGCAGGACTGTCCCACATATCACCACCACAGTCATCATCATCACTATTAACATCTATTGAATATTACTAAATGCCAGGTCTTGGCTTAAAGCTACACATGATTATTTATTTGATCCTTACAGTCACACAATGAGGTAGGTAGTATTATTGTGTTCATTTCACAGGGGAGGAGTCAGAGGTACAGAGAGGTTAAAAGTCACATATCTACAAAGGAATAGGGCTAGGGCTCAAACTCCAGAGCCCATCTCTTAAGGACTATGCTATAAAATATGTTACACCTGAAAACAGCAGGCCCTGTTATTTTCTTTTCCTAAATATCTCTTCTTAAGAAGTAAATGGCTTACGATTAAGTCTGGTTAATAGTCAACAGGCCTGGCAGGAGAAACAGTGAGAGGAAAAAACTCTGGTTTTACCATTGATAAAGTTACTCTTGCAGATTTCTCAGAGCCCTCTTGTCTTCCACTCCCTTTATTTTCCTCTCTCCTCGGTCTCCTCTCCTTTCTACTCCTTGACTCCCTGAAATGTAAAGTGGAAAACTGGAATAGTTATGGCTCGTGGGTTCAAGTTATTGATGTTATTAGGGTCTGTGGATTGGAGAGGGTCTATTCCAGTTTTTCTTTATTTAGAGCTTTGGTATAGAAACAGTGTAATTACTTCCTAGTTCTTATTGCTGGGTGGTGTCCATATGTGCATCCCCACACATTGAGGAGGAAAGATCATGGGTCTGAACTATGTTAAACTGGCAGCAATAGTGTAACTGTCCATCCTGGTTCCCCCACATATATGAGATGTGTGACCTTGGGCAATATACACGACCTCTATGTATTTCTATTTTATCATTTATAAAAGAGGAATAACAATCTCTAACTCAGAAGATAGTTTTGAGAATTAAATTACACATAATGATATTCAATAAACAGCAGCCCCTTTTCCCAAGATCATTGTCAAATTTTATGCTTGACATTTGCAGTCGGCTCCATTATAGTCTCTTGAACCATATTTGTATAAAATTAGTTAATTTCCATTTCTTATGGGAAGGTTTGATTTTTCTTTATAAGCACACTGCATTTATATGACTAATAAATTAAAATATATGTAATAAAAATTACATGTCATATATACTTTTTTGTCAATATACTTTTTTGGATACACAAATCAAATTATTTGATAAGGAGGTTGATGTATAAATTTGAGTAGGAGAAATAAATCCTATCGGTGAGGAGAAGAAATTCTATTCTAATTCACGTTATGATGAGAAGGGAGGTTAGAGTTCTAATAAGGCGTGGAATGGTAAAATGATTGTTAATTGAATGTGACCCTTGGGTAATTTATGCCTATGAGGGACTAAAATATTAGAGAAAATGACTTTTTGAACAGCTATTACATTTATTCACACATCCACTCACTCACCTATGTACTTCTTCATCTACCCACCCATTTATCATTCACTCATCCTCCATCCACACATCCATCTTTCCACCCATTCATCAATTTATTATTCAGCTATTCATCTATCCATGCATCCATCCTTCCATTCATCCATCCCTACCACTCATCCACTCAAGGTAGTAACATTGCAGTGCATGTAAACATGTATAAGAAATGGTGCTTACCATATGGGAATTTTCTATTAAATAGGGGAGAAAAGAAAATAAGGAAATATGAGATAAATGCCCCTGAGAGTTGTATAATAAGTCTACAGAGTTCTCTGGGCATGAGAAATTATACCTGACAGGAGGGAAAGACAAAATTCTTGAATGGAAGAGACAGAATTTTCTTTAGATATTGAAGATTCTTGAAAAATTGGTGTGATATCTGTGTTAGCCCATTTGAGCTCCTATAAAAAAAATACCTTAAACTGGGTAGCTCTGTTAACAGAAAAAAAATCAAGCTCCGTAAAATAATGTAAAGAGGTTTATTCTGAGACAATGTGTATGACCACAGTCCAAGGAACATAGTCTCAAGAGGTCCTGAGAAAATGTGCCTGAATCAGCCAGGTTATAGTTTGATTTTATACATTCATGGAGATAAGAATTACAGGGAAAATCATAAATTAATACATGAAAAGTATACATTAGTTTGGCTCAAAAAGGTAGGTCATCTCAAAGTGGGAACCCACAGGCTACAGGTAGGCTCAAAGATTCTTTGATTTGTAATTGGTTAAAGAAATAAAGCTTTGACTAAATGCTTAGAATGTTTTAAGCTAAGATAAGGAAGTCTGTACATCAGAGACAAGCCACAATATACAGACTCAAGTGATCTGTTATGTAAATTGATGGCCTGCAGGTGATTTAACCTTTGCCCTGCATGGCTTTAGGTCCTGTTAATAATTTAATATCTTATTGTCACAAAGAGTCTCTTTTGCCAGTCTTACGATCTCTATTTTAACATTAATGCTGGCCAATTGTTGTATCTAAACTGCAAAAGGGAGGGAATATAACAGGATATGTCTAACCTCCCTTCCCTTCATGGCCAAGAACTCAGGTTTAAGGTTTTTCTGGGGTCTCCTTGGCCAAGAGGGGATCCATTCAGTTTTAGCCCATTTTAGGATTTTATTTTTAGTTTAAAGCTTATAAGGAACAGAAATTTATTTCTCACAGTTCTGGAGGCTAGAAAGTTCAAGATCAAGGTACCTACAGATTAAGAGTCTGATGAGGGCCTAGTTCCTAGTTCAGAGATGTCCATCTTCTCACTGTAACCTTACACGTAGAAGGGGCAATAAGGTCTCTGGAGTCTCTTTTACAAAACCACTAATCCCATTCATGAGGGTTCTGCCCTCGTAACCTAATCACCTCCCCAAAAGCCCCACTTCTTAATACCATCAGGTTGGGAGTTAAGATTTCAATATTAATTTGGAGAGGGACAAATATTCAGATCATAGCATTCTGTTCCTGGCCCCCCAAAATTCTCATCCTTCTCACATGCAAAAATGCATTCATTCTATTCCAATAGTCCCCAAAGTCTTAATTCATTCCAGCATCAACTCAAAAGTCTAAAGTCAAAGTCTCATCTGCATATCATCTAAATCAGATATGGGTAAAATTTAAGGTAAACTCCTCTTCAGCAGTGAGCCTGTCAAATTGAACAAGTTAGATGCTTCCAAAATATCATGGAGGAACAGGCACCGGACAGACATTCCCATTCCAAAAGGAAGAAATATAAAAGAAGAAAGGAATAACAGGTCCTGAGCAAGTTCAAAACCTTAAGGCTTAAGAATAATATTGTTTGCCTCAATGCTCTGCCTTCTAGACTCGCTGAGGTGAAGATCCCACCTTCTGGACACCGGAAGAGACACAGCCTGCCTTCCAGACATGCTGGGATGAAAGTCCTGTTTCTGCAGCTTTGCTGGGCAGCAGTTGGACCCCTAAGCCTCTGGGCAGCTCTGTCCCCATGGCTTTGTTGGGCACAATGTTCTCTGCACCAGGGCCCACTTGAGCCACACCTAGGGCAGCCCAGGAGGGCAGCAAAGGAGTGCAGGGAGCAGAGCCCAGGATGGGAGGTGGCAATGGGCAGTGGCAACTCCACCTTTGAAATCATTCTGTCCCTCAGGTGCTTGCACTCTGGGCCTGTGATGGGAGGCCCAGCCCCATGATCTGTAAAATGCCTTCAGGGTTATTCTTCCATTGTCTTAGACAATAGGTCCTGGCTTCTGTTTAGATGGCTGACTAATCTCCCCAGTGTCTTGATGAATAGTTCCTAGCTTCTGCTGAGATGGCCTACATATACTAATCTCCTTGTCAAATTTGGCATTTGTGTTCTCTCCTGCACAAGCTTTCACATTCCTTTCAAATAAATAGGCTGAGAATTTTCCAAATTTTTAAGTTCTGCTTCCTTTTTGATTAATAATTCTGTCTTTCAGTTATTTCTCTCTTCTCACATTTTACTATAAGCTGTCAAGAGAAATTAGACGACTCCTTCAACACTTTGCTTAGAAATTGCCTCAGCCAAATATCCAATTTCATTGCTCACAAGTACTACTTTCCACAAAACACTAGAACATGGCACAATTCAGGCAAGTTGTTTGCCATCTTATAACAAGTATCGCCTGTTATCCAGTTTCCAATAACATGTTCCTGATTCCCATCTGAGATCATATCAAAATGGCCTTTACCATCCATATTTCTACTAACATTCTGTTTATGACCACTTAGGTATTCTCTAAGAAAATTGAGGCTCTCTCTACAGCTCTCCTCTTTTCTTTCTGATCCCTCAGGAGAATCACCCTTAAAAGTCCATTTACAGCAATGTAGGCCCTTTCTAGCATGCACCTCAAAACTCTTCTAGCCTCTACCCTTTACCCAGTTCCAAAGATGCTTCTGCACTTTTAGATTTGCTATAGCAGCACCCCCTTCTCTGTATCAGAGCATGATGGCCTTCTTGACCTTAGCTAATCAGTTTAATTTCCCCAGAAGCAGACTGTAGGGCATGGATTTGACTGCAAATAATTTATTTGGGAGATAATTCAGTAAGTTCTGGCAGGTGAGTGGGGTAGTATGTCAGGGAAAGAATGAAGCCAATAAAGTCTATATTATCAAACAAGTTTCCACTGTGGGCAATTGGAGATCAATCACACTGGGAAACTCTGGGAGTCAGTGTAGAACACTCGCCTGAGAATTTATTCTACTTGAGAGGCAAGGGAGTTGGGGTATTTATACACCAACTCTCATCTGACATTGGTAAGAACTGTACCCAGGGAGATGTTAATTTCCTGGTGCATTTGGACGGCCATGTGTGTAGATAGAGAGGTCTTCAGAGGCCAGAGAAAATCCTCAGGAAAGGAGATAAGATTTTGGCAGCTAGAAATCAAATCCGTCCATTAAAATGGTAAGGCCCAAGTAGATACAAGGAGATACAGACAGTAAATTCTTCACTAATAGAGTCTAGGAGGACAGCACTTATAAAAATGATTGGGGAGGGGCAGCATTGTTTACAAGGATGAATCACAATATCTAGGAGGCATGTGTAGTTTGAAAAATCATATTTCATATAACAATTTTATATTTGCAAAATAAAAATGCTTTCTGTTTTTATCTCTTTGGTTGGTGAATATATAGAGAAGATAGTAATTTTCAAAAGAAACTTGCATAAAAGTACAGCATTGGGACAGATGAGTCTCAGAAGGATCATTTGAAATGCTCATGTTTGTTTTTGGTTTAAAATGTTTGAGAGGGGCTAAGCCAGATCTCTCATTACAAAGTGGTACCTAAGGAGGAAATATTTGCTAAAGTGAGCCTTCCATTTTGTTTTACTAGCCAAAGGGAAGTAAGGTATAGATATTTCAACTGAAAAGAAAAGCTGAAATTGGGATCCCCATTTCATCTACATCTTTAGAGCCATTGAGAGTGTATCTTAGCAGGGGAAAAAATGGCCTTCAGCAGAAGTATTTAGCAGAAGATTCAATTTCTAAGTACATTCCCAACAAAATTAAATGGATTTGCCAAGTTCCACTTCAACTTACTTATACCCCATGAAATTGAGAAGTTTCCTATAAATTGCATTTTAGAAACCATTAAAAAAATCCTCCAGTAATAATTTCTAAGGAGGAAAAAAATAAAAGAACTACAGAGCAAGTCACCAAAATCAGCTATTCATCATTAATTTCCCCTTCCTAATGGAAATGACTGACTCACTTTTTTGCTGAATTCCATTTTGGACAACAATATTTTTTACTGAGAGTTCATTCTTCAAACAAAATATATCAATAAGGTTTTAGTTTAGGCCTAAATTTTGATTCAAATATTTCCAGTGAATTTATATTCATAAACTGATTTGCATAAGCATCCTTGACTGAAGGAAGAGGAAATTTGTTCCAGTGCCTAAGGAAGAGTCAAAAATGGTTTTTTGAGCCAGGTGCAGTAGCTTGTGCCTGTAATTTCAGCTACTCAGGAGGCTGAGGTGGGAGAGTCACTTGAACTCAGGAATTTGAGGCTACAGTGGACTATGATTATGTCACCACACTCCAGCATGTGCAACAGAACAAGACCCCATCTCTAAAAAAATAAAATAAAAACTTCGCAAGTGGTCTTTTGAATATAGGTCTCTGGCCTGGTGTTTGAGCTCTCTAGAGAGATGGGCTAATAAGAAAAATCCCATTTTCATGAGAAATTCCAAATATGCAGATCACAAGCAGCATTGTACTACAGCTCTACTGAGGACAATGAATGAAGGCTGCAGGAAACATAATTTCACTTTGGTGACTTGAGGGATTTTGACCTTAGACAAAGTTTTAGTGGATGATCAAATTATTGCCTCTAATCCTTTACCCCACCCCCAATTCATACCCTTGGCAGGGTCTTATTGTGGGTAAAGAGTATTCCCTGCCCCTTGACTTTGAGCTTGTTCATATGCCTGACTTTGGCCAATGACATGTGGGCAGAAGTAATAGCACTTCGGTTCCAAGTGTAGGCTTTAAAAAACCTTATGTAGGCCCACTTGTTCTCTTGTGTCTCCATCATCACCGTAAGAAAAACCTACTCCAGTTGGTCCACTGGTCCAAGGAAGATGAGAATCATGTGCAGCAAACCCAAGGACCTAAAACATGAAACAGAACTGCCCTAGCCACAAAGTCCTAGATCAGCCAAACCCCAGCTAGCCCAGTGTACATATTAGCTAAATATGTACTTATTTTTGTAAGCCACTAAGACTCTGTGATTGTTTGTTATATAGAAATAGCTACTGATACATCTTGTTACCTTTCTGGGCCTCAATTTTCTCATCTGTAAAAGAATAAGTCTACTATATAACTTCAGATCTCTTCTGCCATTAATCTTTTTTTTTCTAAAATAAATTTCTCTTTGTTTATATAATATGTAGCTGAATTTTTAAAAATCTTTTCTTATACCTCTACAACACACTGATTTTAGGAAGTGTTGCTCCTCCGGCTGGATATGTCGATTCTGTATTTAATGACACTCACTAGGTGAAAGAAAGCCTTTCGACCAAAGCTAAAGAGCCATATGAAATATGCAGAGATTGAGCCTCAGATAAACAGCATGCATTTAATTTCTGGCCTTCCAAGTAAAAGTTTTAGAATGAGCCTCTTATTTCTTTTTTGATTGAAAACAAGTAGGTCTCCCAGACAGACGGATGCAAGGGAAAGGAGAATTAGCACCTTCTAAACTCTTAGGAAGCATTTATGTTTTTGGCTTAAAGAATTCAAGCCAAGAGTATCCAACCAAGGTTTACCTCTGAGGACCAGCAATCCTTAGCTTCCTTTCTGGCAAGATATCTCTGTACTCATTTTTTATAACAAGCTTCTTGGCTATACCATGTGATTTCTTCACGTAGAAAAGTAAGAATATTCAATCTCTTTCGATATGGACAGTTAACTTTCTCCTTTGTTTTACTTCCTTTCCTTTGCTGCATTAGAAGGATCTACAAAAACCTACTTCACACCAGCACCACTACTACAGGTAGAATGCAAACTAGCCCTTTCCTGCTGGAGCTGAGCCCTCCAGGCTAATGAGTTTTACATTTCTAAAGATTTGGGTCATCAAGCTCTATTGACAAAGGAAGAAAAGAAGGCCTGTGGGAAAGAGGGTGTGTGTGTGTGTGTGTGTGTGTGTGTGTGTGTGTGTGTGTAGGTAAGCAAAATGTAGGGCTGAACCCTGGAAGAACTAGGGGAAAGCAGAGCAGGATATGGACATGGTAGGCTGGAAATGGCCCCCCAAATATATCAGGTTCTAATCCTTAGAACCTATAAATGTTACCTTATATGGAAACAGGATCTTTTCAGATGTGATTAAGCTAAGAATATTGAGATAAGGAGATAAAGATGTGATTAAGCTAAGGATATTGAGATAGGGAGATTATCTACAATTATCAATGTGAGCACTAAATGCAATCATTTGTATCCTTACAAGAAAGAGGTAAAAGGATATTTGCCAGAAGCACAGAAGGCAATGTAACCACAGAAGCAGATTGGAGTGATAAGGAAGCCAGGGAGCCACCTGAAGCTGGAAGAGGCAAGGAATGGATCACCCCTTAGAGCCTCCAGAGGAAGCCTGGACCTGCTGACTCCTTGATTTCAGCCCAGAGATACAATCAAGACCCTTAATTCAATGACATCTGCAAAGATCCTGTTTCCATAGAAGGTGATGTTTTCTCCCTCTGTCTCTTCTCTCTCCCCAACTTTCTCTCCCCTGTCTCTCTCTTCTCTGCTGCCCAAACAGATGCCAAACTGGAGTATGAGATAATGGTTTCTCCTACTTGTAGCTATGTCAATTCCTAGGAATTATTTTATTCCTCTTCTTCCCATGTGGAAGAGTGAAAATCATTTTATAGTTTTTTTCTTGTCATATTTTCCAAAACAGGATCAAGAATATAGGCATATATATTTTATAACTAGCAAAACTTTCAATGCAAAGATATATTTAAATTTTTCCTTTTTTTGAAGAATCATTACCCATGTCCTAGCCTAGAGACATTCAGGAGTTATGGTCCTATCCAGTTTTTCCCATTGTCCCAGTGGCTCTGAACATTGCCCAGGAGCCAATTTAGTTCTGCATGGTTTGTTCAAGGATGATTAGAGTCCATGCTGATCTTTTTTATCACCCTAATTGTTAGACAGCACAAGGAGTCCTGAGGCTGTCCCCGGATCTGGCAGTCTGCTTAATAATCACTCCTCCTTGGCCTCTAAGCACTTTAGAGGAAGGAGATCAGTCACTGGCAGAACCGGCTACTATGTTATGGATTTATTAACTTAGCCCCTTCTGAGTGCTCAAATAAACCTCAGATGCAAAAAAAGACTTGTCAAGGGTTAGAGGAAAAGCTCTATAAGCTACACTTTGTCAATAAACCATTATTGAATTCACTTTCTAATTCTTCTGCTTGTCTTTAAAATCCCAGATTGATTTTTGCAGAATTCAGTGTCACCCAGGTAATGCTGTTTCTAGTTATTGGCAGGGAGTTCTTAATAAAATAGCAATAATGGGATGGTAGTTTTGCAAACTCATCAAGTATATCACTAAAAGGGACCCGCACCTCCCAAAGCTCTTCTGGGGAGGGATGTGTATGTGTGTGTGTGTGTGTGTGTGTGTGTATTTCTTGGCCAAACTCATTTCTCCTGCCCATTCCCTTTTGGTTATGCACCTGCAATTTGACCTTGTACTGTAATAACTCAGTTTTGTTTAATCTGATTATACTTGCCTGAAAACGAAGAGCAGTGTTTATATGATATATTGAAGGATTTGCAAGGGGAAACTGTTAACTTTCAAGCAGATTATAACGGTTTAATGCAGGGTTTCTTAGCCTTGTCACTGTTGTGATTTTGGGCTGAATAATTCTTTGTTGGGGAGTGGAATGTCCTGTGTATTATAAGGTGTTTAGCGTCATCCCTGACCTCTACCCATCAGGTGCACAAGTATGCTAGTAGCCCTCCTCTCCTCCATTTGAGACAACCAAAAATGTCTCCAGATATCGCCAAATGTTCCTTGGTGGGGATGGGGAGGGTGGAGGAAGGGTGAGAACCACTAGTTTAAACTGTAAATTCATTTTTAAAAAATGCGTGGAACAGTCCAAGAGAGACTTTGTTGAAAATGTGTATTAGAAAGTTTGGTAGCCAGCCTCCAAGATGGCATTCAATGATCCTACTGAAATGGTTTACTGTTTGTTACTGTTTATTGCTGTTTTAAGCCTCTAAGTTTTGAGGTAATTTGTTATACAGCAATAGATAACTAGTAGAATTTAGAACGAATATCAATTTAGCAAAGAAAACATTTCTCTGTCCAATTTTTTTATTTAATCAGAGAGATTTTCTATGTTACTTTTCTCGTTAAACAAAATTAGAGTACTGTGGAGAACTATGGATCATAGCATAGCTAACAGAAGGATAGAAGCAAATCAAAAGATTAAAGCTAGAGTTTTTGTTAAGAAAAAGCAGAAAGCCTCTTTTGACTGGCTAGGTTTAGAGAAATCCCTAATTCCTGAAATAATGGGATTAATCAAATAAACACTTAATTTAATGGACAAATGTATGTTTTATCTTTGTAAATATTGGATTTTATTTATCGATGAGTTGGGTTCCACTTAGAATGTCCTTATAGGTCATTACAATGTTAGTCTTTATTTAAAAATTTTAAATAATCACACTTTATTTTGTGAGACATCTATACATGCAGTTTATATAACCATACAATTGCCAGATTGTTATTTTTTAAAATGGTGTTTGAAGTGGTCCTCTCAAATAGGAATATGAGAAATAAAATTTCCTTGTTACTAAAACTTCCTTGCCCACCAAGCAATTTTCTCAAACCATAAAGAATGATGAGCAATGAATGGATAAACAAATCGTGGTATATTCATATGAAGGAATACTACTCATTGATAAAAAGGAATGAACTGTTGATATGTACAACAATATCAATGAATATCAAAATAATTACATTGAGTGAAAGAGGCCAGACAAAAAGAATATGTACTTTATGATTCCATTTATATAAATTCTAGAAAACAGAAACCAATCTGTAGTCTCAGAAAGCAAATCAATGATTGCCTGGGAATAGGAGTGGGGAGGGGAGAGAGGGCATCATTGTAAAGGGACATGAGAAAAATCTTTGGGGGTGATGGATATGTTCATTATCTTAAATATGGTGATGATTTCTTAGGTGTATAACTTGTACACTTTAAATATGTATGGTTTATTATATGCCAATATTACCTTAGAAAACTGGGTGGGTTTTTTGTTTTTTTGTTTTGTTTTCGGAGAGAGTCTCACTCCGTTGCCCAGGCTAGAGTGCCGTGGCATCAGCCTAGCTCACAGCAACCTCAAACTCCTGAGCTCCAGTGATCCTCCTGCCTCAGCCTCCTGAGTAGCTGGGACTACAGGTGTGCGCCACTGCACCTGGCTAATTTTTTCTATTTTTGGTAGAGATGAGGTCTGGCTCTTGCTCAGGCTGATTTTGAACTCCTGAGCTCAAGTGATCCTCCCACCTCAGCCTCCCAGAGTGCTAGGATTATAGGCATGAGCCACTGCGCCCAGCTGGAAAACTTTTTTAAAAGTGATGGATAACATGCCATATCATAAAAAATAAATGGAGGCATGATTATACAGAAAAAGCAAATAAATAGAACATAGCCAAAAGTAGCTATCCTGTCATCTGAATTCTTAAAAATCTTATTCAGTCATCTGAATAAAAAAAAAATACTGGATTCTATGAGAGCTTAAGTTTGCTGTTCTACAGTTTAGTGCTTCTACTCAAACATATTGGGGAGCAAATAAGCCTAACTACTGTTGAGTTCCCAGAGACAAGATGGATTGCTTTCTTGATTTCTCTTTCAGCTAGTTTGTTGTTGGTGTATAGAAACACTACTGATTTCTGTATGTTGATTTTGTATCTTGGAACTTTACTGAATTCATTTATCCATTCTAAGAGGTTTTTGGTGGAGTCTTTAGGTTTTTCTATCTATGAGGTCATGTCATCTGCAAACAGAGACAATTTCACTTCCTCCTTTCCAGTTTGTATACCCTTTATTTCTTCCTCTTGCCTAACAGACCACACCTGAGACCCCAGGGCCTCAGTTAGCTTTTCCTTCCTCTATTCTTACTGCAATCTCTTGGGAATGCCCCACAAGGCTAGCTATGGAGTGGGAGTGCTGTCCCTTGTACCTTTGTTTTATTGTCCCCTCAAAGTAAGGACAAACACCCTTTTGCTGGTTTGAAAGACTTTGCTACTACTCATATGGAGAAAGAGGCAGAAACTAATTAATAGCAAATATGGGGAAATTATGAATTTTCAGGGTCACATTAAGTGCTTATAGTCATGGTTCTGTGTTTCTTTTCCCAGTTCTCTCCTGAAATGGTAACTGAAAACCACTTAGGATTTTCTGTTTTCATTGTTAAAGACAGGATGCCTAACCTCTTCCTATCCCTCTTTAGAACATCTTTCATCAAAGTCAAAATCTATGTTGATGGCTGGGCACAGTGGCTCACGCCTATAATCCTAGCACTCTGGGAGGCCCAGGCGGGAGGATTGCTTGAGCTCAGGAGTTTGAGACCAGTCTGAGCAAGAATGAGACCCTGTCTCTACAAAAAAAAAAAATTAGAAAACTTAGCCGGGTACGGTGGTGTGCACCTGTAGTCCCAGCCACTCGGGAGGCTGAGGCAGGAGGATCGCTTGAGCCCAGGAGTTTGAGATTGTTGTGAGCTACGATGAAGCCATTGCACTCTACCCAGGGCAACAGAGCAAGACTCTGTCCTAAAAAGAAAAAAACACTATGTTGAGTGTTTCCTACATCAAAGACCCTCATCATAGCCTATAGGACTGAAGAACCAATCAGGAAAGAATAATTTTGTTAATTTGGGCCAGGCTTTTAGTGTGAATAGTGTAGTTGGGTAGGACTATCTTCTGCTATTTATAGTACCTCTCCTCAGGAGATTCTGCCGTCAGGGTTGTGTATCAATTAGCTATCGACACACTAATGCTGTGTAACATACCACCTCAAAAACCATTGATGTAACATTTATTTCTCACTCATGTATCCTGAGGTTAGCCAGAGTTTGGCTGATCTTGGCTTGACTTAGCTCCAGTCTGTAGGTTCAGTTCAGCTCTGCTCCACATGTTTCATCCTCCTTAGACCAGCAGCTTATCCAAGGCATTCTCTCATCATGATGATGGCAGAAGTGCAAGAGCATAGAGCAGAAACACGTTACATCTCTTAAGACCCAGAACTGGCACTGAGAACTGGCACCCTCACACTCGTGCCCACATCCCATTGGCCAAAGCAAATCATATGGTCAAGCCTAACATCAATAAGGAAGAAAAGGCTCACACCTGTAACGTCAGCACTTTGGGAGGCTGAAGTGGGAGGACTGCTTGAGGCCAGGAGTTCAAAACCAGCCTGAGCAACATGGAAGACCCCATCTCTACAAAAATAAAAATTAAAAAGTTAGCCAGGCATGGTGGTATGCACCTACAGTCCCAGCTACTAGGAAGACTGAGGCAAGAGGGTACCTTCAGCCAAGGAGTTTGAGGTTATAGTGAGCTATGATCACACCACTGAACTCCAGCCTGCATGACAGAGTGAAAAAAAAGTTAAAAAAAATAAGGAAAAAAAGTGTGCTCCTCCCATGGAGTTCTGGGGAAATGGGGTGGGAAGGAATGAATATTATACTAAAGAATAGTCTAATCTACAGGTTAATTTTTTCTTTTCTGTTCCTATACATTTATCATTCTTATACTGCTGTAGATAAATAGAAACTTATGTTTAACAATTTGCAAGCATGATTTATGTTTCACAATTTACAAACTTGATTTCATGGATTATAAGGCTTCATTTTCTATCACTTTTCTGACAGGTACAATATTTTTCCCTTGGTTTATCAGGCTATTATATTAAAACATTATGGGGGGGGCTGAAGTTTATACCACAGAGGTAATGTCAATTGGTAATGCATTCAATAGTAAATAACATGAAACAACTTACAGTTGCTGGAACAAATAGGAATTTATTTTTCTCATGTGATAAGCAATTCAAAGGCAGGCAATCTTGGGCTAGCAATATTATCAAAGACCCAGTTCTCTCTCTCTTTCCAATCCATGATTGTTAGTGTATTGATTTTTGTCTTTATGGTTGTAAGATGGCTAATGCAGCTCCACATATCAAGTCTATATTCAAGGCAGGGAAAAAGGGCAGAGGGCCACAGCAGCTGACACAGTCTCCCCTTGTGTTCAGAAAGCAAAACTCTTCCAGAACCATCCTCAATAGGTGTCCATTTATATCTCATTAGAAAATAAGGTTTTGAGTATTATAGCCTTTATAAAAAAAGAAGGCAAGGGTGAAGACTATTGGAAAGGAATATTGAGACAACCTACAGTAACTATCAGAGGGGGACACACATGATCCTTTGTACCCAACCATCTTTCCCTTCAAGCAATCCTTACCTTGAGGTATCTAGTTGTAACAAGTACAAAATATACACCCCATGGGTACTTCCTGACTAAATGATAACCCTGTCCCTGGCCTCTGTTCCACTTAGAAACATGGCCATCTGTGTTTTTCATCATGCCTCATAGAAATTGATCCCTAGTTTTATGGGTTGATTTAGACATTTTGATATTCTCAAGCAATGCTATAATGTTTACTGATTTGAAAAATACAAGGAAAGGCTATTATTTTAAGATTGTGTCCTTGGGTAAGTTACTTAACTACTTTAGGCTTTAGTTTCATTTCTTTAAATATGAGCTTAAGAGAAACTGTCTTGCAGGGTTGCTGAGAAGATAAGAAATCATGTTTAAAAACAGCTTCATACTTTGCCTGGCATTTAGTAGGTAAGTTGAATTTTGTTACTTGCAGCTGAATGCATTCCCAATTGGTATACTCACTGTGCATTAATAAGCCTCACCACCTCCCACAATGTTTTGATGTAATACTCTGACAAACCAAAGGGGTAACATATAGTCATTAAAAAAAGAATGCCCTGTGAAAACTTATAATCAGCAGTTGACATCTTTGCCATTATTGTTCTAGGGTACTTCAACTCATTGTGATTAAACAGTTCATCCTCCTTTGCTTTGCAAACAGTTTCAGAGCATGATAAGGCTACCAATAACATGTTAAGAATGTGCATCCAGCATTGCTTTTATCTGGCTGCTAAACTCTGTATCACTGTTAGGTACCAGGCTTCTAGAGTGGTCACATGTTAAGGGGGATGGGGAGACTTTTTAAAATATGAAGGGAAGATGTAGAGGAATATAAAAATATCTTGCCTGAAACATAATCTCTAGGCCAGGCAGAAATTTTCTTCCTCCTTCCCTCCTGTCCCTGCCTCACCAAAGCCCCTCTCTGCTCCTCCTTCGGGCAGGGATAGAACACTGGGAGAAAGTAGGAAAGTTTCTGCCTGTGCCACCTCTTTCTAGAGACAAAATAATTTGTTCTTTTCTTCCCTTCTTATTTCTCAAATTCACTGGCTACAACATTTACACATTTGTTATTTTCTACTCACTGCTCTCATTGGGATTCAGCTCCAATCACTCAACTGAAAAGTTAACTAGATCAAGAAATAATTAGACTATCCAGTCATTAATTGCACCTGACATTAACTTAGATGAATAGACACATGACCTGTTACAAATTCATTGGGAGGTTCAGTGTGTTGAATTTCTCTCAATTTCACACACTAGAAGTAACCATAGGTTCTCTCCCTTTACCTACCAAAGATTAATCCCAGTAATTTGGGGGGTGAAGAGAAAGCAACCACTAAAACTACAAAAAGGAAGTATTTCCTCCTATTGTTAATACTTAGTGATTACTTCGAATGTGAAAGGGTTTAACTTTAATAACAATTTTTAAGTCACAGGTTTCATTTAAAATTTTTCATTCTACACATATACCCATATTTAGATTAATTTTCATAACCTCAATAAGTAGGAGTGTGGATACCTGTTTTTCTCTCTTGTCAACTGATAGATATGAAGTAAATGATGGTGGTTGTGGTGGAAGTGGGGTCTTCTAAGTGTCATTAGTACTTAAATGGGAGAGAGGACAGTTCTGACACTTCGGCAAGGTTTACTCAGACCCTGGATTTGCTTAAATCATCATAGAAGATCAGGGCTTGAAGTTGCCTTAACAATCATCCCCTAATTATCTGTCTGTTATACAGATAGTTGTTTGGTTGTTTGTTTGGTGTTTGTGTGTATATACACTATATGGCAGAGACTTCTTGATCAGTGTGTACCTCCACCAATAGATTTAGTGCAGTAAATAGAGGAGATTTGCACAAATCAGTTCTGAAAAGTTAACATGGACATGCATCCCATTCCACAAGCAGGAATGTGTTCTAATGTCAATTACTGCATAAAAGGTAAGACATTGCTTTAATATCATGCTCATGTTTGATATAAAACCCTTTCCTGAGAGCAATATTTGATAGAGGAGGGTCAAGGGAGCATGAGAGTGTGGGGTACAGAAAGTGAAACAGGGAGTGAAGAGAGGAGGAAAAGGGTCAGGGACAGGGGAGAGCGGAGGAAGAGCAGACGGAAGATACCATGTTACCACTCTGCCTAGGAGCTCCTGAATCCTAACGAAGCATAAATATTCCTGAGATTAAACCAATGGTTCTCAAAGTGTGGTTTTCAAACCAGCAGTATCAGCATCATCAAAGAACTTGTCTGGGCTGCACCCCAGACCTACCGAATTAGAAACAACCCCTGCAGGTGATGCTGATGGAGGATCAAGTTTGTTAAGGGGAGAAAAATAGTTTTCTCCTGTACCCATCAGGAGTTCTTAGCTGGGACTTCCTGTGACAAAAGACAAATTAACAAGAGAAAAACAAAGAGAAGTATAATAACATGTATATCTTCTGTGTACATGGGAGATAACTCAGAGAAATGAGTAAATCTCTAGAATAGATCTTGAAGAGTTGTCTTAGACGTCAGGCTTAAATATTACACCATCCTTTGCTGAAACAAAAAAAGAAAGGTGTGGGGAAAGTCCAATTATGAAAAGCACTTTAAACAAGGGTTTGTTATGCAAATTTAAGTTGATGCTTTCTCCATTGTTAAGAATCTCTAGTGATTTAGTCATCCTTCTCTTCCTGGAGCAGAGAGAAAAACACTCTTACAAATGAAGAGTTCCTTTAAAGATGTAAATCTCTCTTACAAAGCTATAACTTCTACTCTGCCTTCAAAGCTTCTCTTATGTCTGCTATTGCCCAAAATAACCAGTTCAAAATAATTCTTATGCCAAAGATGCATATTTGGGGTGGCATATTATGGTTTCTTCCAGTCATGTTTTGGGGTGACATGTCCTGAACCCGATCATTTGAGAACCACCACTGCATTCAACATTATTGATCATGTCCACCTGGACATGAATATATTCCCACTGGACCACGTGTATCTCAAGGGCAGTGAACAGGGATCACCAATGCATATGCAGCCCCTAGGAGCAGGCTGGGATGGGGCCACATAGAATATATTGCTTGAATCAATAAATTATTCCTGTTTGAGAATGGGTAAGTCTTTTTCCTGACAGCAAAATTTAATATGGTAATACTGTTAATGTAAAAGAAGCCAAATTCTGTAAAATAATCTTAAAGAGATTTATTCTGAGCCAAATTTGAGAACCATGACCCACAGCCACACCCAAAAAGCCTTGAGCAAGTGGACTCGCTGTGGCTGGGTTATAGTTTGGTTTTATACATTTCAGGGAGACAGGGGTTACAAGTAAAGTCATAAATCAATACAGGGAGGCATACTTTGGATTGGCCCAAAAAGGTGGGCTATCTCAAAGCGGGGATGGGGGGACTTACAGGTTATAGGTGGGTTTAAAGATTCTTTGACTTGTAATTGGTTAAAGACATGAAGCTTTGTCTAAAGGCTTGGAATGTTTCAACATAAGGAGCTGTTTATCAGAGATGATTCCCACCAGACATCTATTTGTTGTGTAAATCGAGGGCCTGCAGGGGCGTCTTGCATAGCCTTAGGCCTGTTAATGGGTTACAAAGGATGTCTCCAAGAAGGGAGGGGGGCACGATGGGCATGTCTGACCTCCCTCCTCTTGGCAGGCAATTCAGTTTTGGGATATCCCTTTGGCCACGAGGGGGACCATTCCGTCAGCCGGTGGGGGGTGAGCCTTAAGATTTTATTTTAGTTCACAGACACAAGTCCTCTGTAGGACATGAGATTTGCAATATTTTACAAGTGAAGGATTTTTGCCAGGAGGATGAGAATGCTTTGATGGGGGACTGAAAGG
>CAUYSK010098074.1:0-35181 GCA_963575035.1 Avahi laniger | reverse complement strand
TTTTTTTAAAAAATTGGCCATCTTTTATGGACTCCTTGAGGGCATGGGCCTGGCACAATACCTGGCATATTATTCAGAAATTATTTGTTGAAAGAATGCATCAAGGAGTGAATATATTTCTGACCATTATTGCAATTAAGTTCAATAAAGAAATGAAAGAGAGACATGAATTGTACCCTGAATTTATTAAATTGCATCAACAGTTGTGCCTAGGGAGCAGAGGGCATTCTGGTTCTGACTGTGGCACTGAAGAACTCTGGGGGAGGTGGTAGATGCTGCTTACTGCATCAACCCAGCCCCCAAAATAGCTTTTGAGTACTGTGCCATGGAAGATACAGGATAAATAAGACAGTAGGACTGCTTTTTAGGATCTTGCAAACCAGTGAGAGAGACATTATTTTCCAAAGGAATTCATATGAACCCTGTGACTTTCTTTTACTCAAGATATGTGATCCATAAATTTATCGAAAAACACTTGACCTGGTCTTTATTTTCAGCTAAAAAATTGTCTTGAAATGCCAAATTGCCTCCAATCACTGATTCCATTTATTTGTTCTAAAATTCTCTTCTTTGAATCCTATTTCAAGGATTTTATAATTTGAAAAGCAGCTCCATTTTCATAAAACTTGAGTGGCTATGTAAATGTATGTTTTAACTTTTTTAAATCTTATTGTAAAAAAACCTCTGGGTTTGAATCTTCCTGAGAAATAACTTTTTGGTTACACTCATCAAATCCTATTTTGCAGATTTCAGAGATTCATAATGCTATATATAAATTTCAAACAGAGATTCCTAGAGAGCAAGGGCATTGCCAAGCTAGATGAACTGCTCAAGGGATATAGAACTGCAAATAAAAAAGCAAGGTGGAATTTTTTTTCTTGTGGGCCTTGAAGAATTATTTGCTTTGCCTTTGTCCGAGTTTCCATGGAAACTCCTCTCCTGCAAATGTGCAGTTCTTCAGAGCCCTCATCCTAAATGTAAGCAGAAGACAAATCTGAAGCTATAATCTATTTTAGTGCTGCCATAAATTACAGAAATTAAGGAATAATTGTTATATTCATAAAGAAGTTAGTCAACATGAAAATGAGCATAATGAGAAAATGCTGGATTGGATGATACCTTTAACTTTCCTTCTGCCTTTAGGTAAATATAATGTGGGGATATATAGATTTCTTACAGCACACTTGAAATAATGAACAGTACAATAGCAGTGAGACCCAGAGGTACCAATAATCAGGCTGAATCTTTATCCTATCAGTTTAAGTGAAAGTAAAAGAAAATTTTTCAAAAGAATACAAGCGGACCCAGAAATCACTTTTTCATCTACAATAAACAACTCAAGAAAGTTCCTATTTTAAATGCAGATATAAAGTAGAGATTATGCTTTTAGTTCAGAAAGAGTTTGATGTTGATTAAGAAGGTCCAGGCTGCATATGAGAGGCACCGGAGAAGTGTTACAAGCAAGCACTATGTCAATAGTATCATGCATTACAAGAGAAGCACAGAAATTCCCGAAACTCATGGAGGAACTGAGTAAGGAAGAGAAAACTGCCAGGTTTCTGGGTGGGAGAAGCAAGGAAAACAATGCTTGTTAATAGCATAGTATGTGCCCTGTACTGCTCTGGTTTCCACCAGCAGAACCGTTCAAGAATGAGCCAGATAGGGTTGAAAGGTGGGGGCAGGGAACACCACGGTATCTAGGGCAGCTGTGGTTCCTCAGCTCAGGAAGCATATCTCCCTGCAGAAGTCAGAAGAGACAAACATATGTGCATAGAGGGAAGTATAACCCAATGGAAATCAAAGGGGTGGGGCGGGGAGGGGGGAAGAAGGGATAAAATCTACCCCTTAAGGGGTGAAAATCTACCTAATGGGTACAATGAACACCATCTGGGTGATGGGCACACTTATAACCCTGACTCGAGCATTACAAAAGTGATCTTTGTAACCAAAAACATTTGTACCCCCGTAAGATTTTGAAATTTAAAAGATTTTAAAAAAAGAAAAGACAAATACGAAAAAGCTAATTTTACAATTATTGAATTCCAAACTGCAAAATGTGCCATAAAAGAGAAATGCTCAATTCCATGGGAGAATGTAAGGAGAGAACCTAACCATACATGTGTCATCTCTTTAGTTCTCACAAGAACCCATTGCATTAGATGCTGTAATCCTGTTCTACAGGAGCTGACAGAGGCATAGCTAAAGTAAGAAATTGCTCCCAAGGTCAATCAGGAATTAAAATATTAATATTAGACCTAAGATTTGAGCCAGTGTCAGTGTGTCAGGGTTTATGGTCTTTTTCCTGTGCCACACGGTCTGGGAAGTGGCTGTATGCGTGTACATATGCATGTACATAAGCGTGTGTCTCAATATTATTCTAAATGCTGAATTTAAGAATTAGAGAGAGATGAAACATATTTGCCAAGAGATGCTAGAATTTTTGCAATGTCTAGATTGCTCTGAATTATTTTCTCAATAAGTACTGAGGGATTCTCTTTTAAGGAATCCTTTGGATTGGCCACTCTATCATAATGACTCTTATTTAAAAATTTACGAATTTGCCCATCTAAGACACAGACACATGATTGGTTAGGATTCCCAAAGCCAAGCAAATGGCTGGGCCGGGATGTCAGCATGTCTAAATCATCACACTAGCATGGAAATTCGGAAATTAAGTGTGCTCCACACTCATTCGCATCTTCTCCCTGACCCACCACTGCCTCCTCTCACTCATTTTGTGATCTGAGTACACGTCTGTCTCTCTACTGTAAACAACTTTGAAGATAAAACACATCTTATTTATCCGTGTACCATAGTGACAAGCATAGTATTTTGTCATTCTAAGTATTTAGTTGTTAAATAAAATAAATTAAAATTAAAATAAATAAGATAAAATACTCTCCCCTTCTAATACTTGATAATATTTTTATTAAATATTATTATTATTATTATTTCAACTGGATCCAAAGTCCACGTAAAAGATTCACATTACCAACTAATGTTGAATATATTTTTCCAAGAGTCTTATGTGTGTAAGAAGCATATAAGTTACTGACATTACTCTGAGGTCTGATTTGGAATGAGTCAAACTTCCTTCTTCATGAAAAGCTGGAGGAAGGGATGAAATATCAATCACTCTGATATTATCCCTAACCTTCCTAGTTCTCTGGAAATAAAGGCTTTCGTAATTTCTAGCTTAGTTGTTTGGCCAGCTTTCTCCTTTCCGAGAACTATAAGCTTTGTAACCCTAGCGGTGGCTTTCCCTAATATCCCACTGTAAACAATAAAGAACAGTCTATGGGCTTTGTCTTTATATGCTTCAGGATCCTCTCAGGTGAAACATGGTACAAAGCACCTTGAAAATATTTCGTGGCAATGTCAGCAAAACATCATCTTCGAGAAAGGAGTGTTCCCATAACCCCAGATTACCCGCACACTTGAAGGGGGCAGGTTTGCCTTGACCCTGCCATTTTAGGAAAAATGGGCACTGTGAGAACACAACCCCTGCCTCCTTTCTTCAAATCCTCTTAGTTCAATTCAATTCAAATATTTACTAAGTACCTACTATATGCCACATGTGGTAATCCATGCTGCCTGTACGAAAGTGAATCAAGGTGCACACTCTGCCCTTAAGTAGTGAGAGTCAGGCTGGGCGTGGTGGCTCACGTCTGTAATCCTAGCACTCTGGGAGGCCGAGGCAGGTGGATCGCTCAAGGTCAGGAGTTCGAGACCAGCCTTAGCAACAGGGAGACCCTGTCTCTACTAAAAAATAGAAAGAAATGATCTGGACAACTAAAAAAAAAAAAATATATATATATATATATAAATTAGCCGGGCATGGTGGCACATGCTTGTAGTCCCAGCTACTTGGGAGGCTGAGGCAGAAGGATCGCTTGAGCCCAGGAGTCTGAGATTGCTGTGAGCTAGACTGACACCACGGCACTCTAGCCCAGGCAACAAAGCAAGACTCTGTCTCAAAAAAAAAAAAAAAAGACTAGTATTGACTGCAAAGAGTTGGCTGAAGAAAAATTAGAAAGGACTTCAGGAGTCTGTCTGGGTCTCCATATATGCTAACTGGCCAAAATCTGATTAACTTCATAAAGATACAGAGTAATACCCTTCAGTAGAGGCTAATGTTAGGAGCAGTTGTGTTGCAATTCAAAAAGTACTTTGACTTCTTCCAAAGAACAATTTTGTGTCATTCATTCATTCAACACATCATTTGCTAAATCAACTATGTGCTTGGTACTGTGTTGGGAGCTAAGGATTTAACGCTGAACAAAAAACCAGAGGGAACCCTTGCCTTGATGCAGCTTTCAGTCTAGTAAAAGAGACTTCATGCAAAATGGTCACAACTATCACAGCTATAAAAATGCTACGAAGGAGACGTGCATGGCGCTAAAAGGGCGTACCTCTCAGCCCTAAAGCAGTACAGTTGCTTACACTAGGGACAACAAATGGGTTTCAACTCATATGCTAATTCCAATTGATTAATAGTATCTGCTTGGAGTACAGTCTTGAGAATACCCAAGGTCATATTAGAGGTCAGAAGGGAAGAGTGTCTTGATGAGTGATGTCTGGCATGGGTATAGAAGGAAGAAGTAGCAATATGAGTGCTATGTATTTGATGTGCCTGGTCTCCATCGAGAGCATGTAGTCATTTGAGAACAAAGCGAAGTGTGTTTGTGATCACATAGTCATCCGGTGACAGGTCACAAGATGATCACATAGGGCTTTTCTTCTGCTGCTTCTGCCCTCTGCCTGTCTTCTGGCTATCTGAGGACTAGCCATAACCTCTACAACAAACTGTCCCAGCATGAACAAAGGTGAAACTCCATGTCTGGCATAATTACAACCATATGTGACTTGGTTAGACTTTAGCTGTGAGGAAGAAGCCAGGAGCAGCTCATCGCGTGAGAGAATGGCTTCCCAAGAAGTTCCTGGGGAGGAAAAGCAGTCAGCCAACACAGACATGGGTCCCAGAGAGTAAGGCTGTTAGTTCCAGTTTCTGCAGATCCACGGGACAGTTACACTCATCTCAAATGACAAATCTATAACCAAGTGACACTCGTCTGCCAAAAGAGAAAGAAAACCCAGAATGGTCTTATCCACCAAAGATGGAAATTCTTGCGATATGGAAGGCTGGGCAAGAGGAAGCATGCTTCCAACCAAACAGGAAAAATGGCCTGGGTGTCTGGAAAGTTGAACACTGAAAAAAGCTTTTTGAAAAATGTATGTGAGGGTTGGTGAATGTAGTAGAGTCTCATCCTGCATTGGAGCCTCTGTAAGCGCCAACTCCTGTCTAGAATACTGCCCCTACCTGCATGTATACTTGTGGGCATGCATGCATGCGTGCACACACATACACACATGCACACATCCATCGTCACCCATCCCAGCCTGCCGGCCCCACCTTAAGTCTCTCTTCAAAGAGATGTCCTTGACCAGACTGAATGACTTCTCTGCCTCATTATTTTTTTTTTTTTTTTTGAGACAGAGTCTCACTCTGTTGCCCGGGGTAGAGTGTCATGGCTTCGGCCTAGCTCACAGCAACCTCAAACTCCTGGGCTCAAGCAATCCTTTTGTCTCAGCCTCCTGAGTAGCTGGGACTACAGGCATGCGCCACCATGCCCAGCTAATTTTTTTTATTTAGTTGTCCAGATAATTTCTTTCTATTTTTAGTAGAGACAGGGTCTCACTCTTGCTCAGGCTGATCTCGAACTCCTGACCTTGAGCGATCCACCTGCCTCAGCCTCCCAGAGTGCTAGGATTACAGGCGTGAGCCACCGCGCCCAGCCTGTTCTTTATCTCTCAGGACTGTGTGTGTCCTTCCTCAATAGCCTTATATCCACTGCAGGTGATGTAGATACAGATATAGGCAGATATTTGATTATTGCCTGGAAATAATAGTCATTCAGTGCATATTTGGTGAATGAATGAATGGGTAAATGAATGAGGAATACATGAATGGTTCTCTGGGAAGGTTCAAGAACAGAATAAATTGTTTGCTTGGGGTTTTTAGACTGGCAATGAGACCCCTACTCTTGACTTGGACGAGGAGCAATTTTTTGCTTTCCAGCTGTGTGACTGCCTTATGGTGGCCAGCAGAGGTTGGGGGGAGGTGGGAGACAGGTGGGGAGGGGCTGACAGGGTGACAGGAGACATGACTGTGTGTCCTACTCTCCTGAGGGACAGTGCAAGGCCTTGCTTAGAGATTAGCCAGAGAAGACTCCAAGACCTCCTGGAGGGGCTGGTTTAGCTGCCCAGGAGCAATGGTGGCTTCAGGGTCAGGTGAGAGATGGGGAAGGTGGGGCTTCTTGCTCCGAATTTCTGATAGCTATAGCCAGAGGGTTTTCTCGCTTTTCAATTCTCCTTTATAAAGTGTGCTTTCTACCACTTTCTCTGGAGAATTGTTAATTCCTGGGGAGTGCTGTGAGGTTTGAGTCACCAAAGTCTGTAGGGAAACACCCACTCATTTGCAAATCGGCAAACAGAGCCTCCCACAAAGTAGATGGCTTGATTCAGAGCTGTAAGAAAACAATAGAGTCATTTAACAAATGCAACATTTAATGAACTCAAAACAGTGCGCTCTAAAAAATAAGTTAATAAAGCAGCTTTTTAAACTTTAACGCATGCTTATTAGCTTTCTTTTTAAAGTACTGTCTGTCACCTCAGTCTGAGTGCACGGGTGTTGTTGATCACATGATTCATCTCTCTGTGATTTCTGAGCTATGAATGAAAATGTTGATTGGAATTTTGCAAATAACAACCCTTTTGTGTCTGCTCCAGCTTTCACAAATCATTCGGGATCTTCGAAGAGAACAGGTACCTTCTGTTGCTTGGCAATTCAACAAGAAAGGTGCAGAACAGATAAGCACATCGTTCAGATGCACCTGCCATAAAACCCTCTTTATTGGGCTCTTCCAAGACCCTGGGATTGTTAAAGTCTTCCAATCTATTTGATTGTGTTTTTGAAGAAACAGCACAACTCAGTGGGAGACTTCGCCCTTGGACTCCATCTCCCAGCGACCCCGCCCACCACATCTTCATCTCAGGACTGGAGGGATGCAGGAAAGCAGAGAGGGGGTGGGATGGGGCCTTGGAATGGGAGGTAATTACCAGAAAAAATAGAAGCCTCCTGCCTTTTATCAGAGCAAGTATCAGATCCTGTTTGACCCAAGTACATTTTGTCCCATTCTGTTTCTTATGCAAATTAAACATCTAGGGACCAGCCTGCTACAAAAGTTAAATCCACTTCCCCAACTCCTTTCAGCTGCCCCTTGAAAGGAGTATCATGTACCTCATTGTTAGCTGGATCCCCACTCCAAGAAATTGTGGGAGAGATCTCTTTCTCTGTCCCAGTATCTTATCGTTATCAGACTTTTCTAGAAATCAAAAACGCCTGCTCTTTTATTAAGGTGGGCTTCTAAAGAGAGAAATATTACCATTAGAAAACACCCAGAGTTCATGTGAGAACACTATTGACATGCCCTTCCAGCCTGAGAATACGAACCCCAGATGAATACACTTAGGGCAGCCTAAGTGCTTCTCTGAGTGCTTGCTGTGTGCAAGATGCTGTGCTAAGCAAAGACATGCATCATTTCATTATATCCTCATAACAGCTATAGGTGATGGAAAGCCCCTTTTACAGATTTGGAAACTGGAGGCTTAGAAAGCTCAAGCCACTTGCTCAAGATCACACAGTTGGCAATGTGGCACAGCTACGACCTCTAATTCCCCCAAAACCTGTGCTCTTAGTTACATATGACATAGTCCAGCACAGATGACAATAATGTATGCTGTCTGGTGGTGACCCCCTCCTTAGAGGCTCTCCTCTTTGGAATCCCCAAGTAGAATTAAGCACAGAAACAAAAAGCTTTCCTGATAGAGGAAAATAAGCCACGTCTATGCTAACAAACATATATCTCATTTAATGTTCTGAGTAACACTGTGTCACAGACATCATCATATGCTTTCAGAGAGCAGGAAATTAAGGCTCACAGAAGCTCGGTAACCTGCCCAAGAACACACAGCCAGTCGTGGCCAAGGTGGGCTTTGGGTTTCAGGCAGACAGCAGAGTCTCAGCCTTACCCTGTTGCACCTCACAGCATCTCGCCAACACTGTCAGACATTTCCACTGGGAGAGAGGAAAGGTGTTTATGTCCGCTGCAACCCTTACCATGAATGAACTGTGCCCTACTAGGTCAGAGGTAAGATGATTCTGTTGACCTGCCTGGGCCAACGTCGGCTAAAAAGAAATGCATATTTGAAGATGTGTGAAAAAAATCCTCTTAAAATGGGAACAAACATCCCAACCCACATAGGAGAGCAACACTGAGTCAGGTATGGTGGCGCACACCTGCAGTCCCAGCTACCCAGGAGGCTGAGGCAGGAGGCTCAACTGAGCCCGGGAATTTGAGGTTGCTGTGATGTAGGCTGATACCACGGCACTCTAGTCTGGGCAACGGAGTTAGACTCTAAGACTCTGTCTCAAAAAAAAAAAAAAAAACACAACACTGAAATTGTCAGTGATGAATAATCATTTATGTCAAATCAGAGGCCCATTCCTTACACAGTTGGGCTGTTCCAGGAGTCTGTGTCTCGGCATACTTGTCACTCACTGTCAAGCACTCTCTCCACACTACGTTCCCACCACTGTCCTTCCCGCAGGTCCTCAGGGAGAGAAGTCACTTCTGAAGCCCCTGCGTCTTCCCAGGACCTAGTCCAGTGCCTGCTATACCACAGGGGCTCAATAAAGGTTTCATTCAAACAAGGCATTAGTGCTAAGCCCCAGGAAAGAGAAACTCAAAATTCACAGATATTAATGAGATTCAAGTGTCTTTTTTCTGCTCTGGAATGAGCCACAGAGAATAGTATAAAGGTTCTTATGTTTCTAGGCCACACTAAACTTGATCCTAGTGTTAAAAAAAATTTTTTTTTTTAAATATGTTTCTTACTTCTCCTACCTCCATCCCATTTGGTCTCCATTCACAAAATATATTACATACGTGTTATACAACAGATATGTTTCATGTTACATGAATCGTAAATCTACAATGAGACACTTGGTGGTACTTCTAAGGAAAAGAAAAGCAACTCATGAGACACACACGTTGCCAAAAATTGTTCGTTGTCTTTTCACAGAATCTACGTATTTATTTACTATTTTGCAGTTTATGAGAGGCTTGACATCATTGCTATCCCATCCTGCAAACTCAACCTAAGGCTACAGCCTACATTTTATGGAAAAGGAAACTGAGTCACAGAAATTTTTAATGGCTTGCCACATGGCTATTTCCTTAATTCTTTGACACCATCATTGTAAAACATACCATCAATTTAACAATAGGTTTTGAGGAAATAAGGAAACTATACCATATTATGTATGCATATTGCTTGTGAGATGCACCCGATGTTCTGAAACATTAAATTATGTGTGTTGGCCGGGCACAGTGGCTCACACTTGTAATCCTAGCACCCTAGGAGGCCGAGGCGGGTGGATCGTTTGAGCTCAGGAGTTTGAGACCAGTCTGAGCAAGAGCGAGACCCCATCTCTATCAAAAATAGAAAGAAATTAATTAGACAGCTAAAAATATATAGAAAAAATTAGCCAGGCATGGTGGCACATGCCTGTAGTCCCAGCTACTCAGGAGACTGAGGCAGTAGGACTGCTGGAGCCCAGGAGTTTGAGGTTGCTGTGAGCTAGGGTGACGCCATGGCACTCTAGCCTCGGGCAACAGAGTGAGACTCTGTCTCAAAAAATAAATAAATACATAAATACATAAATTATGTGTGTTCCCAGGAGTACTTCATGGGGGCAGCATTTTATCTGTTGTTTTCAGTGGGGCATTGTTGGATGACTAAGGATTGAATTATAAGATTGCCTTTCTAAGTTCCTTCTTTCAACATCATCGCTCCGGGAGACTAATAAAGCTTTAGAAGCCTCGAGGGTGTGCAATTAAAAGTTGTATTTCAGGATGAAGTTCTAGATGTCAGAGTTTGTTTTTAAACATCAGAGAGAAAGAAAAACCCTTTAAAATGTTTGCATTAACAAAAATAGCCTATTATTTGTTTGAGTTATCAGATGTAACTATGCTGAATTTGAGTCTTCTTAAGTTCAAAGTTTAGTTCACCTACATAAAAAAAAAAAAAAAGAATGCAAGACCTAAAAGAAAAACAATTGTCACCTGGAACTGTGCAGAAATAGTTTGCCTCCAGAGTTATTTTTTGTAGGAGGGGGGAAGAAATCAACTTTTTATTTCAATCCTGGTTGAAGCAATGTTAAAAAAAAAAAACAACAGTTTATCCAATTCTGTGAAGTAAAAGAAATGAGACTCGAGTGGTAACTGAGCTTCCCATAGGATTACTGTGCAAGGTCCTTTTTATTCCCCCCATGGCGGATAAGCAGGCCCATTGTGACTTATCTGGAGTCGGTTTCTTTTACACCCTCGGCTATATAAAGCCAAGCTAGGACTGGGGCCGGGGACTTGGGGAGCATCCAGAGGCAGCATCCAGAGTCCAGAGAGGATGAAACAGTCAGGAACACGGGCAGCTGCATGTGTCATTGACGCGCCCAGCGGTATGAGCCCCACTTTTTGCCTCTCGGCACTAAAACGGGACAATTAGAAATGGGGGATGGCATCACTGATCTCCCTTGGAAATTCCCCCCCAACACTATGTGCACTGCTTTGTTCTTACCCTTGATTTTAACTTTTCCTTCACGCTTCTGACCTAGAATGATCGAGGCTCGAGCCCTGGACAGATCGTAAACATTTGGCCAGCTTGGCTTGGCCATCCAGCAAAGACCAGGTGCTGAGAAGCAATGGTGATGAGGGCCTTTGTCCTGCTGGCCATCTTTGCAGAAGCCTCTGCGAAATCGTGCACGCCAAACAAAGCAGGTATGCCCTGGAGCCCATGCATTTTCCCAGAAAGACACATTTCCTGAATCTTTCCTTTGCAAGGCTCAGAGCTCTGTGCTTACCTTGTTATAAAAACGCAATAACGTAGCCAAGTAGAAAGAACTTAAGCCCCTCAATGCCAATCAGACTTTTCCCACAGGGAACAAAAATATCTTAGATAAACTTAGACTTTTTTTGATATAAATTTAAGGAGTACCAGTGCAATTTGTTACATGGATAAACTTAGTCTTTTTTATAATTAGAGAATGTTCTATTTCATTTTCTCCCTCTTTCTCTCTCTATATATACATACATTAAAAACATCTTCACATCTTTTGACTGTTGAATTTCTGTCCCGTGCCATAAATCAGTGTTTTACAATATGCATGAAACTGATACTTTAAAATTTTAAGTTACCAGCTGGGCACAGTGGCTCACGCCTGTAATCCTAGCACTCTGGGAGACCGAGGTGGAAGGATAGCTTGAGCTCAGGAGTTCAAGACCAGCCTGAGCAAGAGCGAGACCTAGTCTCTACTAAAAATAGAAAAATTAGCCAGGCATGGTGGCGCATGCCTGTAGTCCCAGCTACTCGGGAGGCTGAGGCAGGAGGATTGCGTGAGCCCAGGAGTTTGGAGTTGCTGTGAGCTAGGCTGACGCTATGGCACTCTACTCAGGGCAACAGGATGAGTCTCTGTCTCGAAAAAAAAAAAAGAAAAATTTAAGTTACATGCTCATTTAATATCTATTTGTATATATTCAATACATCTAATCTGTGGTTTCACAGATATATTCCTTAAAATAAAATTAGAGTTTTAAAATGGACCAATTTTAGCCAGACGCGGTGGCTCATGCCTGTAATCCTAGCTCTCTGGGAGGCCGAGGAGGGTGGATTGTTTGAGCTCAGGAGTTCGAAACCAGCCTCAGCAAGAGCGAGACTCCGTCTCTACTAAAATTAGAAAGAAATTAATTGGACAAGTAAAAATATATAAAAAAAATTAGCCGGGCATGGTGGCGCATGCCTGTAGTCCCAGCTACTCGGGAGGCTGAGGCAGGAGGATCGCTTGAGCCCAGGAGTGTGAGGTTGCTGTGAGCTAGGCTGACACCATGGTACTCACTCTAGCCAGGGCAACACCTCTGTCCCAAAAAAAAAAAAAAAAAAAAGGGACCAATTTTAAATATGTGTTAAGTATGGTACAGTTATTACACTGATATAGTAAAAACTATAAAAGTGGAACTTCAGTGACTGAAGTTTGGGAATAGGGAGGAGAGTGTTATTTTAACCTACTGCTTTGCATGTTCAGGTGTGGCTGGAATCCTTTACATAGATTAATATGATTACGCTATCTTTCCAGATCTCATCCTTGTGTTTTGTTATCCCAAAACCATCATCACCAAAATTCCTGAGTGTCCCTATGGATGGGAAGTGCATCAGCTGGCTCTTGGAGGGCTGTGTTACAATGGGGTCCACGAAGGAGGTTACTACCAGTTTGTAATTCCAGACTTATCACCTAAAAACAAGTCCTATTGTGGAACCCAGTCGGAGGTAAGGTCAGGCTGCGCAATACAGAGTTGCTTAAGATACGGCAATTGGGCCCAAGCATGAGATGCTTGTTGTCAATCCTGACTCCCAGATTTCCTGGGATGGTGGTGTTATTTTAAAACTTCTCTTCTGCCTAGTTTAGATAACTCTTTTAGCTTGACTTTTATTCTCCTAATTTGTCGTCAGAATTGGTCAGGTTACTTTCTGTGAGTAGAACCAAAAACATTTCCCACCTTTAACCCACTTCAAGTTTTGAGCTTGTACTCACAAGCTGCCATCCTTCCTGGGTGGATGTGTGAGCCAACCTCTGCCTGAGGCTCTAAAGTGGTGACAACATACGTTGAAAGAACATTTTAAAGACATGACCAAAGTACAACACGATTTGCCCAGGGTGGGGAATCATAGAATGATAAGGAAACACAAACATCCTCTTGCCAAGTATCCTATGACGGAGGAGAAATCTGAGACTGCCCAATAAAGTCCCCAGATCAGGGCCACAGCACCAGCAGGGATGCGGCCATGAGGGGAGGCTGGGTCTTCTGATCTTCCCACTGTGGTCCAGCATTCCTACCACCTGGACTGCCAGAAGATTGCACATCTACAGATCTCAGAAGATGAAAGCAAAGAGCTTCCAGGGCCACCTCCCCTTCCGAAAAGCCTCACAAAGATTCAGTGATTTAGAGGGAAGAATCACAGGCATGATTAGCAAAACATCATGGCTTTGAGTATATCTTGGCAAGGTGAACTAGAAACCATCTGTATGGTCTCAGGTAGGTCATTTCTTAAGTGGATATTCGATATCCCTTACAGCTGATATTCTGTGCTCTTAGAGTCCAGCAAGTCAGAGGAAAGAGTCTCAGAAATAGTGTTTATGGACTGGGCACGGTAACTCCTGCCTATAATACCAGCTCTTTGGCAGGCTGAGGCAGAAGGATCACTTGAGACCAGGAGTTTGAGATCAGCCTGAGCAACACGGTGGGACCCCGTCTCTACAAAAAAAAAAAATCAGCCAGGGATAGTGGCATGTGCCTGTGGTCCTAGCTACTTGGGAGGCTGAGGCAGGAGGATCACTTGAGCACAGGAGTTCGAGGCTGCAGTGAGCTATGATGGCACCGCTGCACTTCAGCCTGGGCAACAGAGCAAGACCCTGTCTCAAAAAAGAAAAAGAAAGAAAAGAAATAGTGTTTACAGTCGGAAGGAGAAAAGAGCAAAGAACTAGACAGTGACGTTCTAGAAACTGGAGATGGGTGAAGCATTCACTTAGGATGCTTGGGCAGGAGAAATGGATAAAAAGTTGATGCTGGGAAATAGATTCTTGAGCCAGTTCTTTTTGGTCAGAGCCCAAAGTATATGGATTTTTTAAAGCATACAACATCAACCTAGATTATTTTAAACAGTTTTACTTGAATGGACACAAGAACTCTTTACAAACATTATCAGCTCACTCACAGACAAAAAGAGAGATGCCACCGTCAATGGTAGACACTCATGTCTCTCCACTGGCCTTTTTCCTGAGCCATCTTCATTAATTTTTCCCAGAATCCACATTCCCATCTGGGGGGCGTGGGGCCACCCTGACTGCCTTCTTCCTTTCTCTAGTACAAGCCACCCATCTACCACTTCTACAGCCACATTGTTTCCAATGACAGCACTGTGATCGTAAAAAACCAGCCTGTCAACTACTCCTTCTCCTGCACCTACCACTCCACCTACCTGGTGAACCAGGCCGCCTTTGACCAGAGGTAAGTTGCTCTGCAGCGCGGAGGGCTGGCTGCCTTGCATGTGTGCTGCAGTCCCTAGCAATCAGGCGTGTTTCAGTCCTTATGCAAAATTCTCTCCCCTTTTCAGAGTGGCCACTGTTCACGTGAAGAACGGGAGCATGGGCACATTCGAAAGCCAATTGTCTCTCAACTTCTACACTGTAAGTGGTCTCCAGGTTCCCTTTACTGCCCTGTGGCCTTTCCAGGAGATGACGGGATGCTTCCTCAGGATTCACTCTGCAGAGCCTCATTCTTGAATTCAGGTTGAGACATAAGCTTTGGGTTAGCTTTAAACCTCTTTAAAGACTAGGTGTAGGCTAGGCACAGTGGCTCATGCCTGCAATTCTAGCACTCTGGGAGGCCGAGGCAGGAGGATCACTTGAGGCCAGGAATTCGAGACCAGCCTGAGCAAGAGCAAGACCCTGTCTCTATAAAAAATAGAAAAATTAGCTGAGCATGGTGGCGTGTGCCTATAGTCCCAGCTACTTGGGAGGCTGAGGCAGGAGGATCACTTGAGCCCCAGGAGTTTGAGGTTGCAGTGAGCTATGATGACACCATCATGGTGAGAGCAAGATGCTGTCTCGAAAAACAAAAAAAAAGACCAGGTGTAGCAGAAAGTCAGATTCATAGACTGGAGAGAATAGTTGAAAAGTGGCACAAGATATAAGGCCGACCTTCCAATTTTATAGATGAGAAAATTGAGACAAGGTCAATAGTAGTCAATAATATGATAGCCACTGTTGGAGTCTTAATCAAGAGTAGTTTCTACTGCAACCCACTCTGGAGATTTATATTTAGGATTTAGCTCCTCTTAAAACCATTTGACACAGGGAATTGAGCTTCCTGCCTGGGACAGGACTAAGGAGAAGGATTGGGCTGCTGCCTAATTCTCTGGTCTCTGAAGCCTTTCAGTTAGTGGGTTTCCTTGCTGTCTAATTTAGGCAGGCTGCCTATGTTGACATTGAAGTTAAAGACACACTCTGGTCTCTCCCACAATAAAGTGCTCCAGAGAAACTAAATATGCAATGGCCATTAGCCCAGCTGCTCTGCTGTTTAGAAGGGGTGCTTTGTTTTTCAAACCTGCAGCTTGCAGTGAGGACTCATGCACATAGAGACACTGGCCCAGCAGGCTAGAGGAGGACGCAGGCAGAAATACAAACCTTTACATGGAACTTTAGAACTGGAAGACTTTCTTAGAGAGCATCATGTCCAACCCACTCATTTCCCAAAGGAAAAAACTGTCCCACCTGGAACTCCATTAGCTTTGAAATCTTTGAATTTGCTTCACCTGCTGCCTGGAAGCTATTAACTCTACTGAACTCAGCAGGTGAGAGCTGGAAGGGATCCTAGAATAACCTAGTCCAGATTAGGATCTGAAGCCCAGAGGGAGGAAGTGATTAGCCCAAGACCCTACAGGCAGTTCAGAGCAGTGCCCACGCGAGAGCGCAGATCTCCTAACCACTGTCGCTTCACTTGCAGCGAAGGGAATGAAGCTGAAATTTCAGGGCCCATCACTTGCACAAGCCCCTTTCAAAGCCCTGTGTCTAATTTTGTTTTGAAAAATTTGATTCTTTTTATCAAAGAGCGCTCTCCAAATTGTATAAGTTTCAAGGTTCCACAAAATCTAGGTCTGCGTCTAGCCACGTACCACTAGTGGTTAAGAACTAAGAAAAGGAAAAGGAATCTCGTACAGCCCGTGACCTATAATAGGGGTAAAATACACTGTGAGCCACCAGGGTGAGGAAAAGATGGAGAAACCACTGAAGTCACTGATGAAGGCTTTCCAGAGAGGAAAATAGGCTTCTATGCATTGACAGCAGTCTCAGGGGACTTCCTGAAGACAGGCTGCCTTTACTATTGAATCCCTGTCTGGAAGTGAATCATTGTTATTTTAACCAGATAAAATTGTAGATATGATCCTATGAAGGTTTTACAACAGTTGGCAATGGACAGATGTCAGGATTGTAGGAAATCATCAGCCACCATCAGCCGTGTTGGGCTGAGTTTCAGACACAAACCAAATATCAAATCTTAGAACTGGAAGGAGCTCATTTTCTTAAAAAAAAAAAAAATTAAAAGGCATTTTCTCTAGACCCACTAACAAGATACCTCCTTGGCTAAGGCCTCCCCTGAAGCCCACCATGACCCCTCCAGAACAAAGGGACCTCAGCAAAGAGGGAGCTCAGCTGCACAGAAACTTTCACACTGATTAATATTCCCACCTCAGTTTCCTATGCCTGACCCACAGACTTGGTATTTTTTTCTCCTCCCTTCCTCTGCTTTGAGAGCATTCTTGTGTGTTTCTGAAGCAACAATTGCTCCCGCATATATTTCCATCAAATTACCAAAAACAGAGCTGTGCCCTAGATAGCACAATGAAATCAATGCACTGCTAATTGCTTAGGATTGGAGAGCTTCAAATGCTGGGCTCCAAAAGCACCAGCTCTACTTAGCGTGCTTCCTCTTGCTTTTCTCTCCATCACCCTCCCACCCGCTCTTGCCAGGGGCCCACACTTGGTATTCCTAGAGAAAGTTGGAGCCCGGAAAAACTGAGCTTGGAATTGAAATGTTATGTTCTAGACCAGTGGTCCCTAACCTTTTTGTCTCCAGGGACCAGTTTCATGGAAGACAATTTTTCCACAGAGTGGTGTTGGGGGGTGGGGTGGGTGGGAAGAGGGGGAAGTGTGGAGCTCAGTAGTGATGTGTGGCCCATTTCCTAACAGGCCACAGACTGGTACCGGGCCATGGCCTGGGCGTTGGGGACCACAGTTCTAGACCTTGTCACCACCAAAGCAGGGCATAGTGGGTCAGAGATGACCTTCTAGGTTCTGGAAGACTCTAGGAACATGTCCTATGGTAATAACTTTCACCACTATCTCACATTGAGTTTGTGAGCAAAAGCAAGTTCTAGATTTTTCCACGTGAACTGCTGTTAAACAAGGTGTACCCATCCTTAACTTGTGTCACTAGATAGTTGTGACTCCACCTTTTGGTAAAGTGAAGGGACTGGATGGCATGATTTTTCAAGGTGGTCTTCCATTCTCTTCTGTAAATGAGTAGTTTACGTAGCATTTCTATGTTTCCAAGGATGCCAAAATAAACTTTCCAGGTCCCTCCTTATGCAAGGTTTTGCTTTCTGTAATTTTAGTTGCCCATAGTCAACCATGGTCCAAAAATATTAAATGGAAATTCCAGAAATAAACAATTCATAAGTTTTAAATTATACACCTGTTCTGAGTAGCATAATGAAATCTCATACCGTCCCACTCTGTTCCACATGGGACATAAATCATCCCTTTGTCCATTGTACCCACACTATGGACACTACCTGTCCATTAGTCACTTAGTAGCTGTCTCAGTCATCAGATCCAAAAAGTACAGTGTATATTGGGTTCAATACATCCACAGTTTCAGGCATCCACCGGGGCTCTTGGAACATACCCCCTGTGAGTATGGGGGGACTACTTAATCTGGAAATCAGTTGCTAATTTTTATGTTATAAAGAAAGTAGGGAAAATCATGCTAAGCGTTGCCTTAGATGTTGGGTGAGAAAGTGGAGAACCTGATCATTCAAAGTATTCTTTTTCAGAAACAAGTAAGGGAGCTGGTTCTGTTCTCCACTTTGCATCAGAATCAGGCAGGGCTCCCCCATGAGTAGGGGCTTTATCCCAATATTCTAATACTCTGCTGGCTGGTCCCTGGGAGAAGGAGTAGGAGGAGAACCTCTGGTTGAGGACAACATGTGGCCCCCAGGTTAGTTCTCATATTTGAAATGGTCTCTCGAAACATGATAGATCTCAGAAAATAACAAGGGACCTTAAAAATCACTGTAAATCTGCCACTTCAACCTACAGATTAAGCTAGTAAATCCCCTATGATTAAGAACATTATAATTTAATTATGGCAACCATTTTAAATGGTGCAGGGGCCTGACAAATGGGAGAAAAACAGCTGACTTTTAGGTGACTGAGTCGGGAAGCCCTGGCTGGGCCTCCAGTCTGTAAAATAACGTAAGAGGTTGTAGAAGATGAAAGAGACTCTGAGTCCTCTCAGCAACGTCCCTGTGTGTTTGCCACGTAAGGAGTAATGTCCATCTCGACCAGACATCCTTGCTGAACATCCGCTCCCCCTGCCACTCTCTGCCTAGTGCAGTTTTGTAAATCTCCAAGCCCAATCTTTTAAATAGTACCCTGGCCTAAGCTTTGTTCTTCGATTATATAAAGTCACAAAGTTTAATCCCATTTTGCATATGGAGAAACTGAGGCCTGCAAGGCTGACTTGCCTATAGTGTGTCCCAAGTTAGCAGCGGGAGCTGGGGTTAACCCGTGGTCCTCACCCTCCCATCACAGTGCTTTTGTCTCGGGAGGCCACAGAGTAGTTCAGGGTTCTTGCTTGAGTTGAACGAACCCAAGACTCAGAGAATGGGGAAATCAGCTTCCTTTGGGTAAGTCCACTGGAAACACTGCTTTATTCCTAATGACTTGCCCAGAAACTCCTGACGAAGACAGCAGGCAAACACCACCCATGCCAAGCCAATAATCAGAACCTGCCACTCAAAGCGTGGTGATGACTGCCCCAGTGCAGGCAGAGCTGCAGCCCCGGGCTTCTCCACCCACCCCCATGGCCTCTCAAACCTCATCCCGTCCCCACTCTCCACTCCCTGCCTTGCTCACTTGCTCCAGCCACACTGGCCTCCTTGCTGTCCTGCCAGGGCCCAGGGCCTATGCCCTGATTCAAGCAGTCTTGCCCGGGTGGCTGCATGGCCCCCCTCCTCCCTCTCTCCAAGGCTTGCTCAAATGCCACGTCCTCAGTGAAGCCTCCCCAACCACTGTATTTGATACCACAACCTGGCCTTCCTACACTCCCAATCCTCCTTGTCCTGCTCCATGTTTATTACATAATAGCTTTTCTATATAATGTACTACATTCTATTGTAACAGACTATATAATTGAGTTACTTATTGTCTATCATTGGTCTCCCCTGCTAGAACACAGGCTTGCTGTTTGTTCACTAAATGTATTTCAATATATGGAATATCCTGACATAGAGACTATCCCAATGTATAGAAAAGTGTCCCACATGTAGTACGTGATCAATAAGTTGTGGTTGTTTTTGTTGCTGTTGTTGTTGTTGTTAATTTTACTGAGAATCAGATCATAAACTTTCTAACCCAGGCTGAAATCTGCTCAGGCAAAATATAGAGAGGAACGAGGGCAGGGAGGCATTGTGTTCGTTAAAACACAATGACTCGGCGTCTCTGGGCTCCACTTTCTTGCCATCAGTCAAATCTTGTCGGTATAAATGAAACATATATACGGTATGTGTCTCGCCGTGGCCAGCAAGTGCAGACTATGTGATGTCCTGTCCCTTCTAAGATGGCACTAGCATCCTAGGAGCTATGGCTTCTCTGGTCCCAGAGAATCACTCTGTGGTCTCAGGCATTTATGTCTTTGGGTTAATTCTCACCCCCACCCCATCCCAATTCATCTGCTCCTGCCAGACCCAGCTGCTCAGTCTGAGAGGTCATAACACCCAGTGTCAATTTCCTTCCAAAGAATGCCAAGTTCTCCACCAAGAAAGAAGCCCCCTTTGTCCTGGAAACATCCGAAATCGGTTCAGATCTGTTTGCAGGAGTAGAAGCCAAAGGGTTAAGCATCAGGTAAGTACATTTCCTCTAGGTTTATATTTTTAAATATAAAGAAAAGACAAAAAAGACTAGTTGAGACACTTTTTCCCATCCAATACTAACCAGGCTCGACCCTGCTTAGCTTCTGAGATCAGACAAGATCTGGCGCATTCAGGGTGGTATAGCCGTAGACATAATACGCTTTTTAATCACCAGATGTTTCTAGGCATAAGACTCTCTGGCTCAAAGTGATGCCATTTTGTTTTATTTCCAGGTTTAAAGTGGTCTTGAACAGCTGTTGGGCCACGCCCTCCGCTGACTTCATGTATCCCTTGCAGTGGCAGCTGATCAACAAGGGGTAGGTACCACTATACCTGTCCTATCTAGACAGGCCTGAGCAGCAGAGCCAGGTGTGTCCAGGGCTTCTTTGATCTGACTTGAAATAGCTTGGGAGCAAGAGGTGGCACCTGTTGGGGTGCCATCACTGACATCTTCTGTGCTTCCAGGAAAAGTACAAATACTAGGAAACATTGCACAGTGCTTTCTTGGTACCAGGTACTGTTCTGAGAGCTTTACCCTATATTAACTCATTGAAGCCTTATAACAGGAAGGTAGTATTACTATCATTCCCACTTTACAGATGAGGAAACTGAGGTGTAGGAGAGGATAAGTAAGGCTGGATAGTCTGTATCCAAGCAAGTTAAATAAAATTATTATTTTCATTATTAATTCAGTAGATAATGGGAAGCTTTTAAAATCTAGAGTAGAGGACTGAAGTGTATCAAAATAGCACCATAGAAAGGCTCTTCTGGACGTCATATGTAGGATGGTTTAGGGACAGTGCATGGGAGGTGGGAAGAGCAGCTCAGAGGCTGTGGCAGTATTGCACAGAGGTGATGAGACATGAACTGATATCGTAGCCAAGTGAATAGAAAGATGGTCAGAAAAGGGAGAAAGAAGGGTTTTTTTCCGATTAATTTTCCATTTTTAATTATTATGGGTACATAATAGTTGTCTATGTTTATGAGGTACGTGTGATTTTCGATACAGGCATACAATGTGTAATAATCGTATCAGGGTAACTGGGGTATCCATCAGCTCAGGCAGTTATCATTTCTTTGTGTTAGGATCATTCCAATTCCACTCTTTTAATTACTTTAAAGTATACCCTAACTTATTGTTGACTGTAGTTACTTTTTTGTGCTATGAAATACTGTATTCATTCTATCTAATTATCTAACTATATTCTCTACCCATTATCCTTTTTCTCTGAATAAGAAATATTTAGGAACTAATTGGATGGGGGCGGAGGGAGTATCTGAGGACTATGTGACAAAGATGGCTTTGTGTTGTTAAATCTGTGTCCTACAAAGCAGAGGAATGTGTTAGTCTGCTGTTGGGAAAGGGGGTTTCTGGATAAGGGAGTGTGGATTCTCCCTGAGTTCAGGGAGGGGCACACTAAGCTTCACATGACAATTGTCCAGAAGTACTTAGAATTGTAACTTTGGAAAACAGAGGAGAGGTTGAGCCAGACAGAAAATGTGGGCGTCACCCACTCAAAAACAGTAAACAAAGAAGACGCCATTCCCCAGACAAAGCAGACTTCTATGCCATGTTATCATCAGAACTCATCAGGCCAAGTAAAAATTGCTGCCAAGGACAAAGAAAATTAAATAACAAAGGTGGAGCTACTATGGACCTTTGTTTCTATTTGACAAACACACAGCTCTTAGAATATACCAGGCATTGTTCTACATGGGTGCTTTACACATATTAATTTATTTAAATGTCATTAAACCTTCTATAAAGTAGATAGTATAATAATTGCTATTTTATAGATGAAAAAACAGGCACAGACAGGTCCAGAAACTTGCTGAAGGTCTGGAGCTAGCAAGAAGAAGATCTGGGGTTCACAGTCAGTGTTACCTGCTGAGCAAGCTGGGCAGAGCCACACCCAAACAGCTCAGCACAGCCTCCTGCACAGATGGGGGCTTCACCTCGGTACTTCCCCCACATCTGCCATTGAATGGTTCTATTCAGTTAGGTTCTGTTAACAATGGTGCAATCAAATGACTTCAGGAATTCTGAAATAAATTACTGACCTACAGGGACCTGAAATTACCATCAGGCACTGGGAACCTCTCTCAGGCAGTGGTCACTGGGCAAAGGCTTCTACCACTCGTGACGTCATCTCACTGTAAATAGTTCTGGTGCTGTTGCTCCACGTGACAGATGTGTAATATAGCCAGAAAAAAACAAAACAACAAAAAAAAACCCGCCTGTAGCTTTGGGGTGGTCTGTACAAGTGATCCTCAAACTCTAGTGTACACACAGACTACCTAGGGCTCCTGCTACACATGCAGGTACATCGTAAACCTACCAAGTTAGACGGTCTCTAGGGAAACCCTGGGAATCTACATTTCAGCACAGCCAGATTTAAGAAGTCCTGATCAATTTCTACATCCTGCCTAGTTGACTTGGCACCCTGAGCGTGGAGATACAGGCACAAAGGCCAGTGCCAAAGAGGAGAGTTGGAAAGTCCACTCCTACAACCTTTCAGATGATTTTTGTTCACACTGGGCCCCTTGGGGAAAGCTCAGTGTTCGAGACATTACAATAGCTGTAGCAGCAGGGATTCCCCTGTGCACATGAGTGCACCCATCTCAAAGGGTGATCCCTTGTGTGGAAGGAGACTCGTGCAATGACAGTGTAAAAGCCTCCTGTGGGCATCCACCATCCAGAGGTAGCTGACACCGAGGGGCAAGTGCCATGGCCAGTGCCCAGAGGCAGCAATGCCAGGCATCTAGGCCCGCCTGGCATCAGCCTCCTCCCCTAGCCCTCCGACAAAGTTCTGTTTACATTATTTTCCACTGGCCGACACCATGCCCAGGGCACTCTGGCTGCAAAGAGCTATTTTAAGGACTCACGTCTTGAGTTCATACACGGATCTCAGGTTTACTGACCAAATGATCCGACAAGAGTCTTGTTTCACAATTTGGAAAAGGCCCGCAGCTTCATCACTGCTCGGAGGCCACCACAAACAGAACCAGCTCTGATCCCTGGTCCAGACAGGAAGGTACAGCATCCACTCGTGTCACTCACTATCAGATTTGCCATCCTTAGATCCAGCCCCGAATTTGGCCCTTTAATGTCTGGTTCTAAGGGAACAGAGTGGGGCACATCGTGACGGTTGTCTGGGGTAACTGGACCACTCTCTGGTGTGTGCACTGAGTAGGATTTACAATGAAGTCACAGAGACGCTTCGGAGCAGTGTTAACTTTGGATCCCACCATGGTGCTGCCCACGGGTCTTGAGCTTTTCAACCCATAGACCTTTCCCTTTAAGGGGACAGAATTTGGTGTCCCTTGTCATCTGCAGATAAGAAGCCCCCACACTCAGGTGGGCCTCCCTGTACATTCCCAAGAATGTCAGCTCCCAACACCTAGTTAAATGGCACTTAAATAGGCAATCATGTGTCTTTGTTAAATGAAAAAATATTTTTCCTTAAACCAGGGTTTCTCAATCTTGGCACCATTGACATTTTGAGTGGAATCCTTCTCTGTTGTGGACTGTCCTGGGCACTGTAGGATGTTCAGCAGCATCCCTGGCCTCTACTCACTGGATGCCAGCAGCACTGTCCCCCGGTCTTGATAATCACAATGTCAAATGTCCCCTGGGGAACAAAATGGCCCCCAACTGAGAACCACTGGTTCGTATAATGCCCATCTGTATCATTTTTTTTTTTTAACTGAATTATTACCTTTGGGACTTTGGAACTTTACACACATATTATATTCTCATTATAGAGAATTTGGAAAAATACATAAAAATACAAAGAAGAATACAAAAACCGCCCATAATTTCAATGCTCAGTAACAGCCAGTGTTAACATTTAGGTGGCATCCTTCAAGTCATTTTTTTCTGTGCTTATATTAAAAATATGCCCACATTGTTATGAAGGTTAGTTATAATATATGTAACTTAAATAATATAAACTCTAATTTCCAATGGCTAAACCTCATAATACACATGTAGAAATGCATTGGGTGCGACTTGAGCTCAGGAGGCTGTGGCAACACTGGGAAACGCTGTTCCAGCACCACTTACCCTCGGGGTCTGGACACATACCAGTGCTTTGGGGCAGAGGTGTGACTTACCAGCTGGGTGGCTTCTCATAAGTCACTCTCCTCCTACTGGACCTTGTCTGTTGAATGGAGACAGCTGTATCCAACTCTTACCTCCTCAACTTGGCCTCGGGGTGTGAGGATCGAGTGAGGTGCTGCCAGCCAAAGTGCCTGGGAAGGGTGAGACACCGTGTGAAGACCTAGGGGAGTGTCGTTGTGTGTTAATCAGCCCCAGCAGGACCTGCTGGAGCCCCATGAGATGACAGTTGTCTCTTCCTTCCCACATCTGCCTCAGTTGCCCCACGGATGACACGGTCCTCGTGCATGAGAACGGGAAGGATCACAGGGCAACCTTCCAATTCAATGCTTTCCGGTTCCAGAACATCCCCAAACTCTCCAAGGTTTGGTTACACTGTGAGACGTTCATCTGTGACAGCGAGAAGCTCTCCTGCCCCGTGGTGAGCCACCTCTCTCCTGAAGGACAATGTTATACCTGAAAGGGGCTGTGTTTTGAGCTGGGATCACAACCAGGCCAGTGCAGTGGTGTGCTGAGGGCATTCTGGAGGAAATGGCATTGGCAAAGGGGCACATGCTGCAGAGTGCAAGGGAAATTCAAGGTCTAGGTGGCAGGGACAGGCTCTGGGCATAACTCAAAAGGTGGGCGTTTTCATTCTTGACTGGACAGATTGAGAGTCCATCTCTGCAACTCCAGGAAGATGCTGCAGAAATTCCCAACTTTCATTGAGGCTGATTTGACTGTGTGAGAGGAAGGCCCAGGGAACCTGTGCTTTAAGAAGCTGTCATAAACCTGGCACTCACTCAGGTCTGAGAACCACCACCTTAGACACTTAAAAGCACTGAATCCCAAACTGTTATCTTCTCTGGTCTCTTTGGATTAGAGACCTCAGTGTTTCCAAAGAGGCTACCTGCCCGCATGGCCCATAGTAATCAACAGAAATAAGATTATAGTCTCTATTTCTTTCGATTAATTTGGAAATGGTCCTTTATGTGCACAAAAAGGGAAAGGAACCAAAGGGTGCAGGGCCAAGGAGAGGATGGAGGATGGGAGAGGTTGATCAAAGAGTGAGCACTGACACCATATTTAGTCTATGGCCATACCATCCCGAACGCACCTGATCTCGTCTGCTCTTGGAAGCTAAGCAGGGTCCGGGCCTGGTTAGTACTTGGATGGGAGACACCATATTTGAAGACAAAAAAAAAAAAGAAAAGGAACTAGAGCATATTTTTCAAGTGTCCACTTCTCAAATCACTGTGATGAGAGTAACTGTACATAAAAGCCTTATCAAAAGAAACAGTTATTATCCAAAGCAATGATGTCAGTCCTTCCATACCCAGTTGTCTCTTCCAGCAGGTTTCTTCCACTGTGGAGTTGATAAAGTAAAGCTTTCTTCATTTACTCCAGTTGGAGAAGGGATAAAAAATGTCTCCCCAAGGTTTTTTTTTTTAAAAAAGGTAACTAATATTGGTTGACTGGGGAATCTTGACTCCATCCAGTTTGTGGCTTTTTCTTTTTTAAACCTCTTTTCTTTCTCTCTTTTCTCTCCTTTTTGTTCATTTCTCATCCGCCCGACCCTCTGGGTCTTCAGACCTGCGATAAAAGGAAGCGCCTCCTTCGGGACCAGACGGGGGGCGTCCTGGTCGTGGAGCTCTCCCTGCGGAGTAAGCAACTGCTCTATTTTCCAAATGGTTGAGTTCACTCTGGGCTGCGTCCACAGGCACAGCCAGTTTGAGCATTTTGACCGAATTGCCAAACCAGCTGTGCCTGTAGGCACAACCTTCACCTGCTCCTCGAGTGCTCCAGCTGGGGGTGGGGAGAAGCGCGAGCCAAACCAAGGAGCCCAGGTTTGTTAACTGCCCTGAGAAGTTCTATCTGTGGCCTCGATTCCAATGCCCCAAGGAACTAGAAAGTGCTAAGCTTCCAGAGCATGCAGTGAACAGTAACGACAGAAACTAAAATGTCCTGGCAATGTCATGTGCAAGTCTACCAACCTTGACGGGCCATCTAGCACCATGCTTGGGCTGGGTTGGGTACAGAGGTTCAGAAATAAACGAGATACCTTCAGGCCCTGTCCTCAAGGAACTTATCATCCAGCAAAAAGAGTGATGTTAACTCATGGAAAGTGAGTATTTACTCATGGAAAGAGAGATTTCTCTTAAAAGGGGTGAGGCTGGGCAGATTCTATGGGAACACAGGTTGAGCATCCCTAATCCAAAAATCTGAAATCCAGTATGTTCCAAAATATGAAACTTTTTGAGCACCAACATGAAGCTCAAAAATCATGCTCAAAGGAAATGCTCATTGGATTTTGGATTGTAGGATTAGGGACACTCAACTGGTATAATGAAAATATTTCAAAATCCAAAAAAGAAAAAAATCTGAACTCTGAAACCCTTCCGGTCCCAAGCATTTTGGATAAAGGATAATAAACCTGTATATGGCAAGAGGATTCGACCTAGGGCAGGGCTTTTGGAAGACCTCTGTTGGTAATTTTAAAGCATGGCCTGAAGGATGGCGTGACATGTGAGAAAGCTGGAGGCTGTAGCAGCCAGACAGCAAAGTACAGTTGCCCAACTATGGCTCAGGGCTAAGGCCCAGGCTGCCGTCTGATTTGTGTGGTTTGCAAGCTAAGAACAGGTTTTATATTTTTATGTGGTTCCAAAAAAACATCAAAAGAAGAACAATGTTTCATGACATAAAAATTATATGAAATTCATATTTCAGTATCTATAAAGCAAGTTTTATTAGAGCACAGCCAAAGTCATTCATTTAGATATTGTCTACAGCTGCATGGATGTTACGACCACAATGTGGACTAGTGGCAGCGGAGACTGTATGGCCTGCAAAGCTGACAGTATTTATTGTCTGGTCCTTTCCAGAAAGTTTACCAACCCATGCCTTAGAGAAAAAATGTGAAAGGAAGCCTTTGTAAACCCTGGTAAAACCCTGATATAAACTTTGTCTTAAAGGCAGTGAGATGCCTGGTGGTTTAATCAGGGGAAGATACAGTCAGGCTTCTGTTTTAGAAACACAGCTGTGATCTTTTCTTAAACTTTCTGCATTCTCTCTCTTTACTCGCTACAGGCAGGGGATTTTCGAGTCTCTATAGCTTCTCAGGTAAGGAGAAGAGATACCTTGGGAAACGTCATAGGGCAATATGTGAAAAGGCAGATGTGTGTTTTAAAAGAAGCTTAACTTTAGCCCCAACCAAACCTTTAGGGATTGAAAATGACATATTTAAGCACACCTGAGTGGGGTTGGGAGAGAGAGGCAGAGAGGTCTTTCTCCAGCCAGCCTTGACCTCTGAAGGGAGAGGGGATCTAGGGTAAGCGGAATGGAGCAGAACTGAACCCCACCCCCTCAAGTCTCAGGAAAGCCATCACCAGGTGCCTTAACTTGGGTCCCTGCATTTGGAGAACATGATTTTCAATGACCTTTTTGTTCAACAAATGTTTGAGTTCTTGGTATAGCTCTGTCCCTTATTAACTGAGTGACATTGGGCAATGACCTCACCCCTTCATACCCCAGTTTCCTCTGTGAAATTGGGCTGATTGCCCCTAACATTCATGGTTGTATGGATAATTAATAACAGCCAAGGGCACTAAACAATGATGCCCGGCACATAGCACACATCCGGTGAGGGTCAACCGTAATTATGATGATTGTGCCAAGCACTGTTTAGGCATTGGGGCTACCACAGTAGCAAGACAGGCAAAGCCCCTTCCCTTCCTAATATGTGTAAAGTAAGTGGGGTGGGAGGCGGGACCCGGACTAGAGAGCAGCCAGGGAAACCCCTAGAGGAAGAAAGATTTCAGCTAAGACCCAAGATCTCGCCTGAATGATGACGAGGTGGAACTACTTGAGAAGTGGGGTAAGGCAGTTCCATTTGTTACTAAACTCACAGAGGCAGACTTTGCTCTCATAATTGTAGGAAAATCACGTAAATCAACTTTTAAAACTCCAACCCTAGATTATAATCTTTAAGAAAGTTCTATAGCGAAAGCCCTCAAGTGAAGAGCCCCATCACTGTATTGTCAAGGTGCAGACTCCCAATTGTCTGAGGTCCAGGACCCGGGCTGTTTGCACTGATACCGAGAGCTACAGAATCCCCAAGGGATGAGCAAAACTGACTTTGTATAAAACGTGCAGAGTTTTGTGAAAACCTACTTGGGACCCCTAAGTTGACTCTTGTTGAGTTAACCCTTCCGTGGAGTTGGCCTTCCCCTTGCAGATCTGTTGCTGAGCGCCGTCCCCGCCCGCTCTGGTCCACAGGTGTTCTCCACCACCTCCTCGTGATGCTGGGGATTTGCACCGTGCTATAGGAGTTAGCCGGGCAGCTGCAGCTCCTGCGCCCAAAGTCGTCCTCAGCGAATGACAAACTCATGTTTATTCTGCTGCAAACAAACAAATAAACAGAAGACCACATGGTTGAGGAGAAGAGAATAGCGCTTTGCTAAATATGTGCTCCAGTGATTTTTGGGAATTCAGTGATGGCTTTTCTGTGGTGCCCCACTTCTCCTTGTCACTTCCTGTGCCCTTCTCCTGCAGCCGGGGGACAAGTCTCCTCTCCCCATATTCGAGTCAGGGCTGCAGTGGACTCCTTTGAAAGCTATTCTAATTTTTAAAAGATTCGCACACGCAACCAAGGGCAGCTGAGCACTTTGCAGAGAATGTAGGACATCACCACAAAGTCGACGCTAAATGCAGGATGCACAGGAATAGCCAACTTTGCTGAAAAGGAGCTTTGTCATGGAGGCTGTGTAATTCTACCTAAGGACCAGAGCTGAGCCCCAGGCAGGGGGTTCCAAGCTTTTAATCAATCACGTGGGAAATGATGTGGGAATCAGAGTGGAATACGATAGTTTTACTCAACCCTGAGTAATACAGAGAAAACAGATTCTTGAGAACCCATAGTACTAACCTGATTTGTTTTTATTATAGGGTTTCTTAAATATTCATAAACATGATATAAGTATAAACTTCTTATTTTTATGGCTAACATATACTTCTAAAGTCAAAAGAAAATGACAAATTAAATAGGAATAAAGCAACAAAAAGAATAAAACTCACATTAATTGAAAATAACAACATGGCATTGCCCAAATGAAACTGCTACTTGGAACATAACCATGGAGGGACTCCCATGGCACAGGTTATCTGACCGTGATGACCCAATTCTACATATGCCTTGTGACGCTCAATGTTCTCTGTTTGCTCTACGAAGAAATCTTCATTTGTATGGAATGCTCTGAGCTCATTTAGCTTGTACTTGAACATTCAAGCCCCTATCTGTTTTTGTCCCATCCACTTATGACCGTTAGAATGGAACCAACAAACAAAATCCGAAACACAAATGCAAATATAGCGCATGAAATCACGTGGCAGCACAAACTCATAGCATGGCCACCCTGGTGGTCCAGAGTATGCCAATATCAGTGAGTGGCATTGTCACCAAAATAAAAACTGAATGAACCGATCGTGGAAGAGAGTTGTGGGAGTGTGATAGGAAAAGTCCGAGTTCTAAGTTCTTTTCTTAGTCACGTGCAGACTTAATTTGAGGGCTTATCATTTGAAAACAGCATGTCAGTTTGTCCTTCTATATTTAATGTATTTGAGAAGTTTTGCAATCTGCAGTTTGATGGTTCTTTTAACAACTTTTGTTGGTGAACTCAGAAATTAAATTAGCTATCAGATCTCTGGAGACATGAAGTACATGTTTGTTTAGCAATAGGCTAGAGTAAAAATGACTCATTGTAGTCTAAACTTGGTCTCTAAGCTGGTGCTCCCAGCCAGTTAGGATCTCTTCTTTTTGTAAACTTATAGTTTTTTTAGTCAGGAAAAACGGAAGACATATTTTATTGGTTCTAGTCAGAAACTCTTACATAGTGTATTCGTAGCCATATTCATAAACCCTTAGCTGTCAGAGCAAAACAATGTTGTATTAGTTTTGCTTTATTTTATCATTATGTTTTATGATCTTGTGTCTCTACCTGGTGCTATGGAATAAATAAAATACCTGAAGTAAATAACCTATGACTACAGTTTACAGTGTTAATACGTCATGTTGACAGCCAATTCCTCAACCTTCCCAGGGGAATCTACAACTAAAGCTTCTTAGACTCACATATATACCAAAGACTTTTAATTATTCTAGCCTACATTTACATTTCAAAAACTCCAGTGTTGGGTTTCTGATGCAAGGAGGGAAAGCCATTTTGTATGATTAACATTTTGGGGGGAAATGTCTCTTAGGTCATCCCTGTATAAAAAGCCCTAATGTCTCTCACCAGCAACTGGATATGTTTTGACTTAATGTTAACTAAAAGCCCTGTGATGTTTAGTTGTCCTTCTTGTTTCATAACTTCTCTATTGAGAAATTAAGAGAAAGTGCTCTCAAAACAATCTCTTTTGTAAATTCTCATTAGTGCTAAACATAAAACAGACATTAAGAGAAGGAGGAAAAGTACATTCTCCCCTAAGTATCCTCGGTTGACATAGAAAAAACACTGGATATAGATTTAGGAAACTGCTCTTATCAAAATTCCTGGATATGATCACTGAAGACTCTCTCCCTCTCCTTCTCTCTCTTTCTCTCTCCATATACACAGATGCGTGTATGTATGCCTGTGTGTATATATGTATATGGGTACACATATATGTATATATTTGCAAGTGTGTACACATGTCTGTGTATGCACGTATGTGTATGTATATGTATATACATAAAAACATACACATACAGATATGTATATGTTTTATGTGTAGGTATGTGTCTGGATGCCAAATGCTTATAATGTTCAATAAAAAGGCAGAAGTAACAAAGTCTTGATTATATGAATATAACTTATGTAAGCATGTGGGCTAGGGCTGGAAGGAAACAGATATGCACATATTTAATACAAATACAAAGATGGGACAATAATAGACCACTGCCTTATCTGACCCCATTCCTTCATCCATCTATCATTTTCTAATTAATGGATTGCTGTTACCTCTACACTTTTGTACATAGCTCTATTAGTCCTTAATATTGCATAACTACCATTTATGCCTCCTTCTCCCTAACTAAACTGCGAGCTAAAGATCAAGGAAAGTGTCATATTCCCTTGTGTCCCCCAATGAGATAGCTGGCACAGAGTAAGTGCTTAATAAATGCTCCTTGGATTAATGAAACGTTCATATGAATCGATGGATGTGTGGATGGATGGTTGGATGGATGGATGAATAGATGGATAGATGGATGGTTGTGTATATGGATGGATAGATGGATACATGGATACATAGAGACTGGCCCAGCTCTCTAGGAGGCCTCATAGCAGAGGTGGCCTTGCTTCCTTTCATGGCTGAGCAAAGTGTTTGGGGTCCAGAAGCCATGATCCCAAACAAGGGGAGAAGTTATGGAGCATGAGAAGATAAATTCTGGTCCACTGTCTCCATGATGGAGTAGCAGGCGAAAACTCCCATGTGCCCGTCACATTAATGCCTTCTGCCTTTCCCTCCTTCTAAGCATCGGTCTTGATGATGAAGGCCTTCGGGGAGGAGCAGAGTCTAACACAATGAAAACAGAATTGTATTATAAAACCTTGTATGAAATTTGGTATCAAAGGCCCTTAATAAACCCAGAAGTAGTTTACTTCCCAGTACAGAACTCAAAAATATCTCCACAAAGGCAGCTCAGAGGTCCAGCAAGAAAGGAAATATTCCTGGTCTCACTGGTTCTCACTCCTTCAATCATGGCAAGTTCAACAGGAAAAGGTCTCAAAGACAATATTTCATTCACATTGCTGTGCCATATTCGGGAGCAACCATACAGAAGATATCCGGATGTAAGAAGTTGCAAGAGATGAAGAAAGAAGTACGTAAAAACATTAATGGTTCAGTAAATCTATTAAAGAACCACGCCACAAAACAACATGGCATCCTCTTCTTTGTGTAGAAGGGAAAATAGTCATGGCAGGAATGGATGGTTAGTCTTTGCTGGAGATTTTTTTAAAAAATTAAAATCTTCATAAATGAATGAAACATTCCACTTAAAATTCAAGCCTTGACTGCAACACTTTTTGCTCAGTGGATAGGAAAGAAATTAAGCAATAAGTTGAGAACAGGACATTATGCATTCAGAAGCTGCAGCACTCCAGGGAATTCAGGGCTCAGAACCAGGCCTTCCAGCTTGAACAGCCTAGGGTGGCCCTGTTGGATTTCAGGGACTGCTCATACCCTAGGACTCTTTTCCCTGAACACATTCCCGAGATGCCTTCAGAAAGGGGCTCCTATCTCCTTGCAAGCGAATTAGCTGATAGGAAAAATGAGCACCAAGGGATAGGGTGCAGCCACAGAAAGGCAAGGCAGGGCCTGCTTCCCTCTCCCCAAAGGAAACTGGGTTCACTGAAAATTCAGGAGTTAATGGGCTGGAAGCATCTGGCAGCTAGGGCAGTCACACAAGACTGGGAGCAAGAGCCCAGCCCTGGCCCCCAGGAAATGATCTCACGGTCTGCAGAGTCCACATTGCGCTGGGGGCCAACGCTGGAATAGAAAGAGCAGGAGGGTTAGATGGCGCCCCCTAGTGGGGGTTTGGCTCATACCCCAGAACCACGATTCTTAAATGGGATATTTACTGTGTGTCCCAACGAAGGATGGACTTTCTTGTGACTCCACACGCACCTTGAAAGAAAAGACTGACCTCACAAGATCTCTGGGACTTGAGCTTCTTCCTCGGTAAATTCGGGGAGTGAAATAGTGAAGCCTTCCTTGCCTTTCAACCAGAAAGTTGTTTGCTCTCCTTTGCCCTGTGGGAGGCAAAGGCAGGCACTGAGGAAACACAGGATGGGACCGCCAAGCTGCCTCGTCGAGGGAAGGGTCTCCTAACAGAGGAAATCCCGAGGAGGTTCTTCGGCTCTGCTGATAAGCCCTGGCCGACAGTCAGCAATGGCCTAAGGATGAGGGTCCGTGGAGGCTACAGCTTGTTGCAAAGAAAATCCTTTTTAAAAAATAATTGAACCCTTAGCATGAGTTGGACACCAGGTGAAGCACCTCACATACATGTCCACCTTCACTCATCACACCCACCCTTCCAGGGAAGTTCATCACCATCCCCATTTGCGCACAGCAAAACCAAGCCCCCGAATCAACAGCAAGTGAGTAGCAGGACAGGATTCCAAGCTGGGCCTACACTGCTGCCTTCTAGAAAAGTCTTCCTCTTACCTGAAGCCTGTTGACTGGACACAGTAGGCCTGGGGCAGGCTCCGCAGCTGGGGAAGTTGGTGCCACTCACTTCCCCTTTGCTCCCACCCAAATACCAGAGTCACAGTAACCACCCACGACTCCCACCGCAATCATCTCCCCTCCGCCGGCCCGGCAAGGGCACTCCAAAGGGGAAGACAAGAATGTGTCGTGGCACATTTCACTGACCGACCCAAGCTGAGATGAAGGAAAAGGGACAGAATTTTTTAATGCATACAGGTGAGGTTCTAGTCCCTCCAAGGCCAACCTGTGGACTTCCTCCCCTCTACTGGGGCACTTTAAACTCAGGAGAGGGGACACAGAGGAAAGGGGACGCTGTAATTCCTGAGCTTGTATTGCTGCTGCTTTGTGTGAGGACCTGGGCTGGGGTGTTTGAGAGGAAGCCAGGGGACCATCTGCGACAGAGACAGGAGGCATCCCATAAGGAGGTGGTCCAGGTGGGACTAAGGTGTTCTCTGTCAGAGGTTCCATGTTTGACTGTTTGAGGGAACTGAAGGAAGAAGACCAGCAGTCACGAGAGTCTCCAGAGAGACCCGAGGTCTCTCTGCATCACTCTGTGGAGATGCATTCATCCCACCAAGTCCCTTGACTTCCCTATCAGAGACGCAAATGGGGCCGGGCGAGGTGGGGCACGGCTGGCCCCGTCTTACCTTGACTGGAATGGTGCCTCTCTTTTGCAAATCGTACCCTCCCAATGCCAGCAGGGCGCCTGCAGTGCTCTGAGAGACCTGGATCCGGAGAGCTGCCATAAACCAGCGATTGCCTCGTTATAAACTCATCAGTGGGCTGGGGCTTCTTTGGAGAGGGAACCTATGCTGCAGGACTTCTCATAAAGCAAGACATAGACAACCTCTCCGAAGTCTGGGACACTTAGGCTGAGACCACCTACCCTGACGGCATTGCTGACACACTCTTGAGTGCTGCTTAAACCTTAGTATGTTCAGTCCAGAAACAGGAGGGAGAACCGATTCAGTATGCAAGTTGCTAATTCCCACGAATGGAAGTTCACTGGGCTTCGTGGGCTTCCTGGGACAATACCAGACCTGGGACATATTACTGAAAATGTAGTTTGTAACCAGAAATGTAACTGGAATCAGGTCTGAAGCCTATATAACCAACTCTACCTTTAAACAATGTATTCTAAAAACCTTTACTTAGAAGAGAGAAAAAGTTAAATCTGAGAGACATTTAAATCTGCGTTTGAGACTTGCTTAACTTAGACAACGAAATAATCAAAGGACAAACTTTTGTGCGTGTGTTTTTATATTTTATGGGCAATTTACAGTCTCAAAATAATATTAACTTCAGCTCTTTGAGACTTAAATCACTGAGTAATTCTTTTTTACGTGTCTTGACTGATAAATGGCATAGATGTGTCTAGCGATAGTCGATGCGATAAAATTTCTATAAAGCAAAAAATGTGATGTTCCCCGGAGTTGCTGGCTGTAGATTTCTTCTGCACCACCAAGAATATACTCTGCATCAGGGATGGGCAAATTACCACCCACAGGCCAAATCCAGACCACTGCTTGTGATTACGAATAAAGATTTATTGGCACATGGTCATGCCCATTCATTAATATATTGCCTACAGTTGCTTTCAAGCTACCACAGAAGAGTTCAGTAATTGTGACAGAGACTCTATGGCCCCTGAAATCTAAAATAGTTACTGTCTGGCCCTGCACAGAGAAGGCTTTCTGACTCCTGTGCTTTATTTAAATGATTGTATTGCATGTGTGTGTGGCTGTAGAACAGACAGCCTTGGAAGGGGGAGGCCAGGTGTATTTGAGACTTGCTTAACTTAGACAACGAAATAATCAAAGGACAAACTTTTGTGCGTGTGTTTTTATATTTTGTGGGAAATTTACAGTCTCAAAATAATATTAACCTCAGCTCTTTGAGACTTAAATCACTGAGTAATTCTTTTTTACGTGTCTTGACTGATAAATGGCATAGATGTGTCTAGCGATAGT